>JAPYZN010000599.1:0-44456 GCA_030522865.1 Psyttalia lounsburyi
TTAAAGCTATATTGTCTTTGCGCTTTGGTGTCTTCCTGTTCTTCACCCGCTGTCTTCCTCACTCCTGTGTTTTTGGTCTTTTTCTCTTCGCCCCGTCAGTCCTTTCTTTCCTCCTCTATTTCTTTAAGCTTTCTTTCCATTTTTCCAAGCCTCTTCTATCAGATCTATATTACTATAAAATCATTTGAGAAAAATTATGCTCACCTATTGACGTACAAAAGATAATCATAATTGGAGAGTCCCCCATTTTGCCATTGAATTGTCATCTGATTCTGGGGAACTGTGTCCAATTGGAGAACCGACTGCTTCATTAAATTATCGTACAACCTATCGCGATCCTCCTGATTTTTCACTGACAGAAACAAACATTCCACTCTATTCTCCGGTAGTTTCAGCCACTTTATCTCCAATCCCACTTGACGCAGAAGGAAACGACGTTTAAGAACACTTTTAACGGCTTTCAAATTGATCTTTAGAACGGGATGTTGTTCTAAATTATTGTACGGTTGAAAGTAAATCCTCGAATTAGTTAACAATACTCGGCCAGGGTTGACTATTAATGGTTGGATTTTGTTAGCCTGAACCTCGAAAATTATTTCTTCGTATAGATCTTCGAGCCAAGAGGTATCAAAGGAAAATCTCGATTGCCTTGAGTGAACTATTGTCATTATCTGGAGAGAACAAAGTACATTCGTCTGTTATTTGCTTTTAATTTTTTTCGCATCCATAGAAGTCTAGTGAAAAATATCCTCAATTTCAACTAATGGAAAATCCTTCAATTTTCATTTTAATGGATTTCCATTGAATTGATTGGAATTTTTCAAGTCTTGTTGGATTTTTTTCATGAGGAGATAGGAGAGATACAGTTGTAAACATTTCTTCTGTTGAAAAATAAAGTAACGAAATTCTTTAATGGAATCGGCTTTATAATAAAAGTTCAATAGACTTATCTATCGAATGCCCTAAGATTTTCTATGACTTTTTATTCATGCGCAATTTTTTCTCTCACCATTGCATTGTGTTCGGCTGTAGGCAGTGTTGCAGCCCTCAATAACTGCATAATCTGAGGGAGACAGTCTTCAGGGTTAGCATAGTTAAAGGATATGTAGAAACGTGTACTCTTGTGTACAAATTTGTAAGGCTCCAGTATGTTCCCCTTCAACATTTCTGTATATTGTTTGCAAATAGCAGACAGAACATTCCTACAAAGAGACCAAACGCCATAAAAATTGGATGTAAAATTGAAGAGGAAAACAAATGTTTTGAGTGCGTACCCTATCTCATGCTCTCTTACAGTCGTACTTTCAACAGATATTATCTCCTTGAACTGCAGCTTCAGAAGTGGCCAGTTGATGTCTTTATTGACAAATACTAGGGACTTGGAGCATAATTTTAGTCTACCGTCCATCCACTGGCTTCTCTCTTGATCTGAGTCGTCATCTACTTTCATTCTGATACTGTAATCCTCGAAGAATATCTCTCCAGGCTCGAGGAGGAGCATGGTAAACCTAGAGTATTTCATGTCGATTTTGAAAGCAGAAATCGGACATAAATTGACGAATATCTTCTCTTCTAATTGTCAATTCTTATTCATTTTAATTAATTCAAAAATCCATTTTGTATCTGATTTGTTGACATTTTTTAATTTTAAATTCCTATTGTTGCCATCGATAATATTACGTCAATCACTTTAAAGTCAATTAGAGGAAATTGCGCTAGATGTAAATAAAAGAATTAGAAAAATTCAACTACTCATCCCATTAAACCTCAAATTAATCATCCCAATGAATTTACCTTTCTTTTTCCATTGTATTCGATTAAACAGGCAGAGTGTCATTCGCTCCTCAATCTTCCCTGCAATAATATATTATTATTTCAATAGAGGAGTGACTCATTGTTGAGATCTTCCTGGTTCACTAATATTTTTCCTCAATCATCAACAATCTGACGTTTTCGACGTATTGAATAAGGTTATGTTATTCAAATAATTCCTGTCCCCTTGAAATTGTGTCTGTCGTGCATATATTGAGAAACAGTTCACATACAAGTTCACTTTCTCATGCATAACAGTTGATCAACTGGGAAGAGGGGTTGGGATAGTAATAAATGAAAAATTATCAATTCCACAATGATTTTTTTTTAACCATTCTTCTCTCATCTAACAATTATATACTCGATAACTCCAAATGTCCAAGGCGCAGATATCTTCACTATTTACAAACATTGAACAAGAATGACCATTAGTTAATAGTGCATGGCAGAATGTATTAATTTTCTATCTTTTTCAAGATTGTTTTCCTTCAGATTTCTAGGTAGGAGCTACATTTTCACGTACGAAAAAAACCCCTACCCAGCCAACAATTTACCGGTAAATTACCGGATATTTACCGGTCTTACCCGGAACTTTTACATGGTATCGGTAAAAATTGTTCCTTGGGTAGGAAAACAGAGTGAATTCGATAATACCTTCTCTAGCTAATTCCATTGCATTCCTGTTGAATTTTCTATCAGTTGGTTTATTCAAACAAATTCACAGTTTTTCTGCGTAATGTTAAGATTTTTAATGGAAATTTTCAACAGAAATATTCTACAGAAAACAATTGGATTCTTATATACAACTTATTTTATTGAGATACTTTCTATAGAAATCCCTCGACTCACATTTTCAGTTTGATCCATTTTTTTATTTTAATTTTATTTTAATTTTTTAACAAAGAGAAATTAAGATGGAGTAAAACACTTGGAAAATTTTCGTCGAAATATTTCTATAAGACATGTAGTAGATATTTTCAAATGGTTCAAAAAGAAAATATCGCCAAAAAAAAATAAAAACATTTTGCATGAAATCCGCTACGTTGTTCCATTAAATTTTTTTCGTACGTGTGATTACGTATGATATGAATAATCGATGACCAAATAAAAAATTATATTAAAGATTTCGCTATTCTTTACAGTAACACATGTGGATGACAACGTCGATTTTTTCTTAATCTAAATCAATTTTCGAAAGATTACTCAATCCACCGGTTTGAACTTTTGACATTCGCATACGTTTGAATGCTGTTATCAGGTCATCGTGAGTTATTGGACGCAGAGCGTCGTGGTATTCGTCTTCCTCTGGGATACTATGATTTGATGCACTGAAATATATAATAGAAGTGATTAATTGGGAAAAATTAGGGGGCACGTGGCAACAATGGATTTTGGAAAATTGGGAATAATTCGAGTTCAGCCAAACTCAGAATAATGTAATTAATATTCTGATAATTTATTCAACTCACTTTGGATGTTCCCGTGAGTAATCTCTCACTCTATATAACGACGCTAGTCGACATAGCTCGTGCAGATCAGACCCAGAAAATCCTTCAGTCAATTTTGATAATATCACAGCGTCGACGTCTTCAGCCGTGGGCTCTTTATCCAGGATTAGCTGGAGGACCTGCGTACGTTGTTGTTCATTCTGAAAAAGAATAATGCGTACTAACATTGTCGATTCAATTTTCATATTTAATAATTTCATATAACAGTAATTAAAAGTGAAAAAAATACCACTCTCAGTCAAATTAACTTAATCAATATTCTAAATGTTTTGCAATGATCTTTTAATTTTTTTAAAAGGCTAGAGCTACCTTAATTAATACTATTCAGGAGTCGATGAATAAAAGGAATTGTTTCTGAACAATTTTTTCTACTCTCTGGAAATAATTATAAAAACTCAGAATACTGACTGGTAAACCTATATGGAAAGTAGCTGGCATTCGTCGAAGTATCGCTCGATCCAGATCTTGTGGTCGGTTTGTGGCACCCATGACAATAACAGTGCACGATGGATCAGTAATGAGTCCGTCCCACAGAGACATAAATTGGGCTTTCATCATAGCAGTTGCTTCGTGATCCTGAGACGTTCTTGCTCGCAAAAATGAATCTAAAAGGAATGAAATATAAACGACAATTCACTCTCACAACTTATTTGGATTAATCGCTGTTCAAGTTTGTAATTTTATTCGCCATTGATTTATCAACCATTTTACCTATTTCATCAATGAAAATAATGCAAGGTTGTATCTTGACAGCCAGCGAAAATACAGCAGCAGTGAGTTTTTGACTCTCTCCGTACCACTTGTCAGTCAAAAGGCTGACATCGAGATTTATAAAGCATGTACCACTCTCTCTAGCAGTGGCCTTTGCAATCATTGTTTTTCCACAGCCAGGCGGTCCATGTAGGAGTACTCCCTGCATTGAATAACTGACTTTAGTTTCATGACACATGGTAAAATTCAATAGAAAACCTGACCAATCCACTAGGAAATTCTATTGGACTTATCGATTTGGTTCTAGCGTTGATTCTATTGGATATTCCATCTTAAAAATTCAACGGATCTTGATTTCCGTGAAAATTTGTCTCAATATTTTCTATAAAGAAGCTTTTGGGTCTTGCGGCAATTTTGTAATGTTTTCGTACCTGGATTCTGTATTGTAAACCGGAATTCATTGGAAAAACTTTAAAAATTTGCGCTCAATAATTTTGATTGAAAAGATTAAACAGAAATTGAAGATTAAATTTGTCTGTACATGCTATTCTATCAAGAAATTTACAATAAAGATTTCTAGGCATAACTGTTATAGATTTGTTGCCACTGCGTTCCTTATTTTCGGTCATTAGAATGAATTCGAGGAAAGAAACGTGCACAACGATAAATGGAACTTGTTTAAGTCAGCAATATCTCCTGACCAAGTGGTGCGACTGGGACAAGTCATATCTCATTGCAAAGGCTGAAAAAATACCTTTGGAATGGAAAACAAACATCGTTATTTTTCACTCCGTCAATCATGAAATAAGGATTCTTCAAAAGACCACATTTTATGCCCCCCTCAGGTCAAAATTTCTCAACATATGTTCGAACCTTGGGCGCCTGCGTTAACCTGGAGTCCTCAAACAACTCCTTCCGCCTTATCGGAAGGATAACCGTCTCCTTGAGTTCCTGAATGACCGAGTCAAGCCCAGCGATATGTTCCCAGGACACCGGAATGTCTTGTGGATCAATCAAGTGGCTGGCAATCATCATCTCGTAATCCGTCAGCTGTTTCGTGTCAACAGTCATACTTATACTGTTTGTTTTCCCCAATTTTCTCAATTGACATTCGGCCTAAAAAAAACCCACAAATGCTCACGATTTTTTCACAATTCAACTGTCTGAGAGCCTAAAATTGGGAAAATCATAGGCAGCTCAACAGTTTTACAAAACATAAGATTTTGTAACAACTATACAAAATCGGCGTATCATACAAATTGCCTTCAAGTGTAACAAATTTGCTCTAGATTGAGTATATTTTCAGACCTTCAGTATCCTGTAAATCAGATCTTCCGCTACTCTCCGCTTGTTAGCAAAGAATCAATTTAAGGGATTCATATTTGAGACTGTGAAGATGAACCAATCGTATGAAAAAATTGTTACAGGTCTGAATAATTTGACTCACGTTTTAAAAACTCTTATGCACTTCCAGATTCTCCTAAATCGAATCTGTTCCTGACAACTATTTCCCTAATTTCAGAATTTAGGGAATTTTCGTAAGTTTAAGGATCAAATGATCATCAAGAATATTTTTAGACTTCTAGATTCCAACTAAGGATTCTAAACAGAATTATATGCTTGTTTCTGCCTCGGAGCTCCAAAAAATCAATTCAAAAATGTCTGTAGAGTTTGAAGGTAAAACTAATATCTGGTTGCTTCAACAAAATTGTTCCAAGTGCAAATTATTTTCGCCCTTGACTTGAAATATTTTAGTTTCAATTCAAGCCACATATCAAGCCCCCCAAACATCTTGTCGAGGTTAGGAGAAAATTATTGTAGCATACAAAAAACTAATGTAACAACATAAAAATAAGCAATTTACCCTTTCTTTAGCCTTTTTCTTGGCCTTAGACATTGGATCCATCTGACTCATAATCCATTTCATGCTGTAAAATCCAACCACCGTTACTATGGAGAGCCGAACGATCAGCGCGATCATCTCCCCACGAGTCAGACTAGCACCGTCCGCGACACTCATTTTTCACGATTAATTTGCCGTGTATAAAGTATGCCCCAGGTAGAATACAAAATCACTTCCAGTTCAACTACTCCCAGACGAGCTTCAGAATTTTGGCTACACGAGGGAATCACAGATTCAAGGCAATCACAGAGGCTTTGTAGTCAGGGTAACAATGTCATGATGAGTCCGTAAATTAATTTTCATGAAGGATTTTCATTGATATGCTCTCTAAAACGAGAGTTGGCTGGAAAAATTAATGCCAGATTATTTATTGGCTCAGTTAAAGAGTAGAAAAATTGTGAAGGATCCTGAATGTCTTTGGTGGGAATCCTGATACCACGTATACTCCACAAATAAAGTTCTGGGAGTAATTGAAGTTAGCGACGGAACAGAGCACAGGGCGCCGCCATTTTGATCGGTATTGCAGATTTCAGGAGAAAACGTGGAGGGAATATGTTCGATATTTAAAATGTATCGATAGTTTGCAATAGTGTCTGGATAAACCCGAAAATTTCTCTCGGGAATTCTACGGAAATTCTAATGGAGTTTATGGGAAAATTTTGTTGAGGAAATCTACCGACATTGTCCTCAAATTTTATTGAAAATTATGTAACTTTATCGTGTTGTTTTACTCTGTTGAATACTAGATTTAAAAAATTGCCTAAATTTTTTCTTTTTGGAGTACAATTTACTTCAAGTTTATTTTAAAAAATCAAGAGAATAAATCATATATATATAATTCCGATTGAAGATTCAATTATGTGTGGCAAAATGAAAATAGACACCCTTTTATGTAAAAACTCTTCTATTGAGAGAATATCTATAGGAATCCCTGTACAGAAATTATCTAATTTATTTCCACTCCGTTTTACCTCCTTTCTTTATTCCCAAAGGCAACTAAAAAAAAACGTTGAAAATTTCATTCGAGAATTCCGAATGTTATAATCTGTAGATCTAATAGGTGAGGAGAGAAAATCGTGTAGTATTTTCCTAGTATTTGTTGACGGCTTTCTAAAAGTTATGGAGAAGTACGATAAAAATAATCCGGTCAGTAAAATTTGTTGATCCTTAATCAAAGTTTTCTACTGGTATGTATGATTTTTGTTCACTGCTTAATAAAAATTGTGTAATTTTTCGTGAAAAATTGCCCAACTTGTTCGTAACATTTGTTTACCCCTCATTAAAGATTGTCTGGACGTGTGTTTAATATTTGTTAAAGCTAGTGAATTTTACTACGCGATTGTGTAATTTTTTCCGAACGTCGAAAATGCACGACAACCAAACGGAACGGAAATTTTTGCTAAAAAAATTCTCGCCGTGTCGTTAACTGAGAAGAAAAAAATCGAAATTTCTTGAATAAAAATCGACCCGAGAAAAAATCGAAAGCAACTTCGACACTCGGCAGAATCGATGCCACAGCCGACATCTCTATCTGAGGGTGTGAAAATTGGGGGTGGAAGTAGGGCAGACGGGGATGGATGCAGAGCTGCCCCTGAAAATTGCGTCGAGTGGAGGGGATGTATGCACACAGAGGCAGAATTGAGCGGTCTTATCGGAGGGGTTAAATTCTGCACCCTCAGTACCCTTCAGTCGCTGCGATGGAGTATCGCGAAATGAGCATTGTAACGGCTGAAGAGACTACTGAATTGTTACCGGGACATGATGACGAGGATGAGAGTTATTTTGTTGATTACGCGATACAAAAGGAGATTATCAATCGTAATAGAATACCGACAAGTCGGAGATTGTTGAGCCAGGCCGCTTGCACTGATAACAATGTGGCTAATAGCAATGTGCAGGCATCGAGCAAGGTGTTTTAATATTAATAATTAATATTTCTTACTGAGTTTTGTGATTGAGGATTGTTTTGTGATGAGCTGGTGTACGTGGGAAATGAGATGAATCGATTTGGCTTGGGACTCACTTTCTCGGAGACGGGCGAATCAAATTTTCGATTGATTTTATTGGGAAATATTTCGCAGAAACAATTTCTAGAGTTTTTATCATTCTCTGGAGACAATTTCTATAGAAATTATTCAACTGAATTGGTCCAAAATCGCCTGCTGGAACTGGATTTTTTTTGGAATTTCTATAGAAAATACTCCAACAGAATAAGATAAAATACTTTTCGAGACTAGTAGAGATTCTTTTTTTTTATCAAATAATATTTTGTATTAAAAGTTTGCATTCCCGATTTTTTTATAGAATAAATTATGAGCTATAGTCAGTGCGTCGTTTTTTTATATTCAATTGTTTTGCATGTATGACCATCTCAGAAAGTTACAGAAAAATAAATAAATAAAAATGACAGAATATATCAAATGTGATTATTACATTTCTCTTAATTATCTCAATGATATTGAAAGATATAAGATATTCATTGGACACCGAACAGTTCTGACAGTGAATTGACTAGTCTCATTTCCCAACTCCTCTATCGGACTTTATTAACTAATGATGATGTATTTACAAATGGACTTTTATTCAGGAATTTCCGGTAATTAGTTTTATCCACACTTCAGGACCTAATTGGCCGCCGTCGCGTAAGCGCGAAGAGGCGCGTGCACTTGAGAATTTACGTAAACGCGTTGAACAATCTAAACTATGCAAGGTCAATCAAACAACGGAAACCAGTGGCGATGCCACAAGTTCAAATGCTCAAACCGATGGTGAACCCATCCATCAACTTGACAATCGGCCGAATTTATTGAAGAAGGTCAGTATTTGCGAAAAAATCTGACGTCATTAATCCTACAATGGTCACCCAACACTGCAAAAATACCTATTTTGATGGTTTATGTAAAACATTAACTGTAATTTAACAATTTTTTATAAACATTTGATGAGTCTATTTCAGAATATTCTACGACAACAGGAGATAATGAGATTATAACTTTTCGAAAGTTTGAAATGCAGAAAATTCGTTTCAACTTACCAAAGTTTTTTTTTTACGGTAATAATGAGAAAGTTTAAAACTACAGTCGGTGAAAGTTTTTTTGTTTATAAATAATGAGTTTTGTTGCTCACCGGAAGCAAAGGATAAATTGCAAGAATTAAGAATGGAATGTTGCGGAGACAGACAAAGTTGCTGTAAAATTCACCAAATTTTAATTTTTGTTAAATTGCCTGACACTTTTTCTGAAGAAATTCCTTGCTCCAATTTTTTTAAAGACAGATTAAATTTTAATAAAATTTGAATACAAATTCAAGTGAAGTTTCTATGGAAGTCTCTAGATTTTTCTAATAATTTGTTTTCGTCCAAACCTACTCAAAATTTCTAATTGCAATGTAATTTGTGTTCTGTCAACCTTTTCAATATCAGACGTAATATAAATCATGCAATTTCCTGTGCAGAAGTTCACATTGACATCCGTTGTAGGAAGCTCCGGCCAAGAAAGTTATAGGGCAGTTGGGGCCGAGATTATTCTTTCTTTTTCATTGTCCGTTTTTTGATTGAAGCGAACTTGACCCAGTTCCTTCTTGGCTAGGCTCGAGCTTATCTCTTCAGATTTATGGCTGTATGTAACTCAAATTACAAAGCCACTCTTGGGTTGCAACAATCAATTACACGCAAATACTAGAGTACTTGCAGTCAATGTCCTTTATCGAGACTTATTAACACTAAAATAAAAGCGACTTATACAAATTTCAATTAGAAGTTATCATTATGATATATCAGAGAAAAATCAATAGATGATTATTCTTCTGTATCTAATTTCTGTCTTAATTTTGTTTGTATAAAAATATTTAAAATTGATTTTTTAATTTTTAAAAATTTTTGCCGTTTGCGGAAAATTACCGTACCGCTTCAGAAAATTCGTTGACTACTCAATAAAAGTTATCTAGAGTTCCGTGAAGAATTCCCCAACTTCTCAATAAAATTTGTTTGCGCCCACGAAAAATTGTCTAGACCTGTACATATTTTTTGTTAAAGATAGTGAATTTTATTATCCGGTTGGATAATTTTGCGCATACGTCGCCAGGGCCAACCGAAAAGAAAAGTAAGAACAGAGGCGCTTGAAAAATTTTAACGGTGAATGATTTATATAAAAAATGATTTATATACAAAAATTTTAAAAACCATTGTCTTTTTCTGTACAAAAATTAATGAAATTCTCATGGGGATGGAATAAAAAGAGAAGTTGGATCGAATTTCTACGACAAACCCACAGATTGTCCTATTAATTTTATCATAGACTTTAGGATGGAATCGCATCGAATGCCGATCAAAATGCAGTCAATCCTCGAATGATACGAGAGTTATTCATATAATTTCTTTTCAGATATTGAGCCACAAGACAATGAGCATATCCCACGATATCACCGACTTGCAAACCGATTGGAGGGACAGCGAATTCATCACAGAATGTTTGTGCTGGCACAACGTGTACCGACAACGTCACAATGCCCCGACTCTGACAATGTCACCCCAGGTAACTACAAAGTGTCAACAGATAACATGTTATATTCCCTTGAAAATACACCAATATTCATATGCCAGTTTGTAAACTCTGGTGAATGTAAACTAAGGGATGTGAGATAAAATCGTGACCCAGTTTATTGCGACATTATGGGAGGGGGCGGATTAATGAAACTTGCGTGTCATATTTTACACAGATGGTTGATACGACAAAAAAATCCAGATTTTTATGAAGTATTTATGGTAATCCGGTGGCAAAACGAGATTAGCAAGCACGAGAAATTTTCACATAAAAACGCTCCATAAGCGAGTCCATTTTTCTACAGAAAACTCTACTGAAATCTAATATTATTTAAATTCTTGGACATTACATAAAACTAGACTTTTTTAAAGGGAAATAAGTAGAAAAAATCCGTTTCTTAATAGATTTCTACTTTCTTTTTGAATTTTTTTTTCTGACTAAATAATCTTTTTTTCTTAGGATTAAATTTGCAAATAAAGTTAATTTTTGACACACTGTGCGTGAAGTGAGATTTCACACGCGCTTCGCGAGCGCAAATCTTCACTTCGCACTTTATGTTAAAAAATAAGGTTTGATATTCGCGAGAATAGTCTTTCTAGACTCCTGCGAGGTTTATAGCATGAGCCAAAGGCGAGTGCCCAAAAGCACTTTCCCACAAACGTATCGAAATATAGTATTTACCCGCAGTTGTGCGAGTACGCTCAGACATGGGCGAATCATCTGGCCCATACGAATACATTCTACTACAGAAATGATCGTGAAATTGGCCAGAATCTCTACTGTCGTCCAGGAGGTGCTGTGCCAAGCGAAGTGAACGGTCAGGAGGTCGCCTCGTACTGGTACTCAGCCGTAAAACAGTACGACTTCTTCAAAGAGCCAGATGTTCTCCACACAAACGTCAACGCTGGTGAGAGTTAGCCCTCTCCATTTGTATTTTACTGTGCAGAAAAATGTCTTCGGGAACATGTTATTTCTTCTGAAAAATTGCATCAGATTTGATTTGTATTCCCACAAAATTCTGTTGCAGTTTTATTGAAATTTTACCTAAAATCCGAGAGGTTGTTGTCAAATCGAACCAGAAATTATGATAAAAGTATGCAATAACCATTGTTTGAAGTTTTGACTGCCCTTTATTAAGTGTGCAATTGTTGAGGTCTTTGAACACGCGGCGAGAGAAATTTAGTAGAGCCGTTCCAGAAATAACAGTAAAAATTAGCCAATCGGTCAGTAAATTTTATTTATCCCTCACTAAAAATGGTCCAGACGTGTGCATAATTTTTGCTCAAGCTAGTTAATTTTACAATGCGGTTGAGTAATTTTTCAGACACATCGAAAATGCTGCATGATGCTGCAAATGATACAGTAATTTTGATTTTTAAAAATTCTTTCCATGCCGGGTAGAATAATTTTATCAAAGTTTCTCCATAGAATCTGATGAATTTATCTTCACAGGTCACTTCACGCAAGTGATATGGGCCAGCAGCCAGCTGTTCGGGGTTGGCAAGGCGCGAAGTAGGAGTGGGAAAATAATCGTCGTCGCCAATTATCAACCCATTGGCAATGTCTCGGGCCAATTTCAAAGGAACGTCTTGCCACCACTTCCTGACTGTGGGAATCTGCCTTTGCCACCGCCACCGCGTGTCAGAGAGTGCGAGGAGTCTAATTTGTCGGAGGCGTCGAGCAGCAGTAGCAGTTCAATCAGTACCCAATAATACAGACGAGCCAACTGCTTTGTTAATTTGTGCACTTCGTGGGGCGGTGGAAAGAGTTGATCTCTATGTCAACTGACCCAGCGAACAATTTTTGTCGTCTGAATGCGTGGGAAAAAAATTTATGAAAAAATCGAACGAGTAATTTGATTTTTTGTTGGAGTTTTACCAGAATTCTATTGAAATTTCTGTGGAAATTCGAGTGAAAATCCTACTTGCCGTTAACTAAGATTTTAGTAGAGAATCATCTAATTTAATACAAAGTTTCTAATAAATATTTTTTGATAGCCAAAAGTCTGAGATTTTTTCTGTTCTGAGCAATTTTCCTTGGAGAAAATTCCTTGTAGAACGTCGGGTGGGATCTTTTCATGCACAGAATTTTCGACAAATTGTTTGCTGGGAAGGGCAAAAAAAATGTGTGATCGCTCCTTCTTTGCCCGTCTCGCGTTAAGCAATGAAAAGCAGTGGACTCATTCAAGCATGCCTTAAGACCTAAGATGTACGTAACTGAATGGCCATTGATTTCGACAGAATCACTGTCAAATTGATCTCTTTATCTTAATACCATCATGACAGGTGTGATAAAATTTAACAGAAAAAACCAGTGATTTCTCTCGCAAATCCTGTTGAATTTTCCAATGGATGTTTCCCCGAATTTTTATTAAATAATCAATTCATTTTCTTAATGAATATTTTATAATCTTCCAGTGTCGTTTTACAGGTGATATTTGATAGAAAAGAACATTTACATTTAGGCTCGAGGATTTCTTCATTTATTCTCTTCTAGTTATTTTTTTTCCACTGCCAAATGGAAGAGAAATCATCCCCACGAATTCTTACATTACTAACCCAACGCAGAGTCCGTTACATAGAAAAATCAACATTTTTTTCGTATTAAAGAATAAGAAATCAGAAATCTTCACAAAAAAAATAATGGAATTTTTGCGGAAAGGCAGGAAAATTTTTCATTATCCGCGGGCTATAGCACTCAGTCAAGTATAAATTTTGAAGGCACAAATTACGTGATTACGTTTTTCCTCTTGCAATTAATTTTTAACCTAATAAAATTCTGATAATCGCTGGAGTTTTCTATTAATTTTGTCATTCACGGGGAATGGAAAAAAATTCTCCGCAACTTTGAAAAATATATCGAACTGTAGGCGAAACTACAATCAGTTCACAGACAGGCACATGCGCCGCTGCACATGCTCAGCTCGTTTTAGCGACTAGGTTTTACAAACGGCTCAGCTAAGGATAATTTTCAAAATATGAAAGACAGTGTATTGAGGGTATCCAAGTGAAAAAAATCTAGCATTCATATTTGCAAATAAATTCAACGAATTTCAAACAATTTGAATATACGAAGTTCAACGCAATGCAACGCAGTTAAAATATTCCATTTTATCACTTAAATTGCGAAAGATGAAATTCAATCCTTCCCGAGAAACGTTAGAAAGCGTCGATGAGAAAATTAATGGAGTAGATTCAATATGGCTGTACAAGAAGCGATACTTGCAAATGCCAATTAACTCCTCCCACTTGAAAGTCGGGAGGATAGAACGTGGCATGAGCAGTATTGCTCCCTCGCGATAATTACTATAGATACGGTCTCGTCCTATAAAATTTGAATCACTTGCATTTCTCAAAATTCTTCGTCCCATATTTTTTCCACATTACAATTCCAATCATTGCGCACTTCTTCTGCATCAATTCTCGTACGAAAAAATAATTTTCCAACTTTGAAGAGTGTTATTTGACATGATTATGAATGTCCATCAATTACAGTACGCAAAAGCTACTCGAAAATTCCTAGATAACAATTTTCATTAGATTTCAATGCGTCATTGAACTTACCTGACGTTTACGTTCATTCTCCCGGCTGTTCCAGTGTTTTCATAATGTCTCTTTTAGAAGTTTAGCGACGTATTAGCCATGAGAAACTACCAATTACGTCCATAAATATAATTCCCAACAATGAAAAATGAATTGTAATATTCCTCCCACTTGGAAATCCTCAATCTCTCGGTGATTACCTGTAAATGCAGAATTTTAAATCATAGCAAATTTAAGTTGAACAATGTGGTGCCTCTACTATTTAAGAAATGTCGATAATTACCGGCTAAGCCTAGCATAAGTGTTTACCCCCTTAGAATACCAATAGTAGATTAAGCGAAAAAACATGCAACGACGAAGAGCTTCCATTTTCGCTCATAAAAGCTCCGGTATTGATTCACTAATTATGATTGACGTAAATTATCGAATAAGTGCGAAGTGGCCTATGCATTAAAAAGAAACGTAGTAACCCCAAATGACGTGTAAGTATATCAAATGAAAGTCGACGAAATGAAAGAAAGAATATGAATATGTGCAACAAATACATGACAGATATTTACTGTTGAATTTAAAATATTCGCTTGAATGAACATTGCGGGAGTTCGACAGCTATATTTTGAAAAACATATTGAGCGTTTAGTCTCTTGGTTGTAGGATACATCATACTTTGATATCATATTTTATATGTTGATTTTTTTAATGGAATAAATCAGAGAATATATATACCTATTAATTGCAGCCTATACAGCTAATGAAAATATGTTGATCTTGGAGAGCTCAAGAGCCTTACGATTATTACCATTAATCAGCTGTTGTTGACATATTGCAGTAGCTAGATCCATGTGAGCTGAAATTATACATAAAATAATATTTTAATGAGTTAAATAATTAATTAATTATGGATTCATCAGATCGTGTGGAAATAGCGTTGACTTTCCACGAGTTGTAATGGAAAAATTTAATATAAAAACATCTATTAAATTTTTATAACAATTATATATATATGAATTCTAGTCAAGTTAGCTTAGAATTATTCTGAGAAATTCTGTTTTTTTTGTCGTTGCTGCCTGTGGAATTTTATTGTTATAGATATTCGATGGAAAACAAGAGTTCATAGATTGTGGGTTATCAATGAATAATTGTTTTGAAAATTTTTCTAGAAAATTTGTCCATACGCATCTTTGAAAATAATATGCTGAAACCAATCAATTAGCAATTGCAATCAACTATAAGTTAGTGATTTGTTGTGATAGATAGGGTATAGACTAATGAAACTACCTTGATCATACAATCGCAGAAATTGTTGCTTGAAGCCTTGGTCTTCCGTACGCTAATCAATTTTTTATATTATGAAAAGGAAATTATGTAGGCCCCGCAGCATTATCGAAATACTTTCGAGTGATAACAGTTGTTGAATGTTGAAAGTTGATGAGATGTTTCAAAGAGAAGCTCAAAAAATAGGTGGAGTAAATAAATGAAGTAAGAATACTTGGTTATGCAATTCGTTTTCTTTTCATAATTTCTCATATATAGGGTGATATTTGACGACGCAAAAGTAAAATTTTCGGGAGATACTCTGAGAACACCATATCAAAAATCCATCCGGTAATTTTCGCGGAATCCGCAACAAAATGACGTATGTCGAACTGATCAATTACTTGAGATCCCTTTTTGGAGCTTTCTCCAGAACCAAGGGAGATAGCCTACCAAGGACAAGCTCGTTGTGTTCCTGAGGAAATTCTAGCTCTCCTTGGAAATTACTTGACTCTTCAAAGATCTATTTTTTGCACTCATTCGTAATTGATGTCGACAGTACGTACGCAAGACTGATTTCTACTTTACCGATACTCTTTGTGCGACAATCGATATATGGAGGAATGTGAAGAGTTGTCATTATTGCTCTGAGGGCGCTGACTCTGAGCCCTCAATTCCGATGGAATGCAGCCTGTATTGACACTTCTCTTGGTGCCTCCAATTTTTTGAAGACTGAATTTCATGATTGAGTTGTTTATAAACTAATTCTGTTTTTTTTTAGTGGTGACTATTGATTAACACTTTTCGTCCTGTAACAATGGTGGGCAGAGAGGCAGGCAAAATGACACTTTCAAAGAGTATTTTGGAAATGAAGGTAAGGTCGAGAGGTTAAGGATCAACGTAATGTGCTCTACTCCATTTTCACAATTTAGCATAATTTATTGTGTGTTTATCTTGTATTTATCACATTCCGTGAATAAATGGGGAGCATTCTTTGATATTAACTCTATTTTACTTATTAATTTATATTGGCCAGTGGAGTCAATAAATACCAAAAGATGTACTTGTTTATAAAAACAGTTTTTCCCATGTTATATTTTTCATAATTTTGCGTCATATATTCTGAAAATAGAAATCTCCTGGCTTCTCAGTGATTATAAAAATGAATATTTTGTATTGTATTTTGTTTTGTATTAATTTTTCATTTTATTTACCATTAGTTTATGAAACGAACGAAGGAAAAAGTTGAACAACAAATGTTTCAAACAGAAGGTGAAGAGTACTTTGAGAGTCAATTAACGACGAGATTGAAGAAAGAATCGTAAGTTTGCTGTCATAATTGACAATAGTCTTGGATAAATTACGAACTCTTTTCAACAATTTTCTTTTTCTGATCACAGAGGGAAGTACCTTATTGAACCGAGTTTCATGTACTGTGAAAAACTGATTGAAGGACGTTTAAGTTTCCAAGGAATGAATCCAGAAGTTGAAAAATTGACAGAAGCCGAGAACACCCTGAAGCGACAGGCACAAGAAAAACTGAAGGAGGAAGACACATCTGAAATCCAAATGGCGGACCACTACAAATCGTGTAATCCTACGATGAAAAATTCCAAAAGAAATCGGCGGAAACAGTTTTTCTCAAACGAAAACCGGGAGGGACCTAAATTCAAGAGGACAAAATTCATGAAGCCCTCGGAGTGAAGACTACCCAAATGACATTACTTTAAATTTCTTGTGTATATACCCAATAAACTCCGGGTGCATATGAGTATATTAAAATGAGGGCGAGTTTGATTCAGCCAGCGTTGGTATTGAAAGGAAAAACTGCATTCCATTTTAGTCCCAGGACTTCCTATGGGAGAGTAGTTAAGCAACTGGAGTCTGGAGTCCATCAACACCATATTTCCTTCTTTAAACCATTACAATAACAATACAATGGCCTGGAGAAGGGGACATAATGGGCATTTGAACAATTTTACAAACTTCTCACCGGTAAAGGTCTCTTATCACTACTCCAGATGTTGGACTTGTGGGGCTCACTGTAGCCACGTCCGCATCACGAACCCTGGGTAATGTTAAGTGCTAGTGAGGTTTGTAATACCTTACCACATAATAAATTAAATTTAAAAATAAATACCTAATAAAGTTTTTTAAATTTCATTTAATATATCTACGGAAGGCAACGTGGTGCTTGGAGACATCCGTATATCTATGTTGAACATACATTTATAAATTAAATGCGATGTTCTCTATAAGTTTTCAGTTCAATCAAGGCCCAGTGGACCCGCAAAAAATATTTCACCGGGGAAAAAAAATGTTTTCAGGACTAAAATGGAGTAATGATACAGGACCATTGCCCTTTCCCCTTTCTAGTAGTATTAACCCTAATAGGTCAGACCCAGAAACTGGGTTTGTCGGGGTAACCCAGAATTTATTGAGATAATACAGAGTTAATTCTGGGTCTGATCCATCAAGGAAGTCGTGCTGTTGCAAATGGGATATGGTGTACACATGTATATATTTTTTGTTAAAGAAAATAAATTTTAATTAATAGAAATATTAAAAAAAAAATCACTCGTACAAAAAATAAAATTCCGTTTTTTTTATTCTATCATTCATCATAATATAAATTTTCCATATATATATTTTTTTATTTGTATTCAAGTTTACCATGGCAATCTCTCAACTCCAAAAAACGTCAAACGCTTTTGGTAATAAATAAATGATTGTTAATGAATATTGTTTAATGGAATTACTGACAAATTATTGTCACGCGATGTATATTGCCAGCCGCTGGGTAATGTTGGAGGGCCCGAGTAAAAAAAAATCAATACTGAAAGCAAGAAAAAAATGTGCATTGAGTCCCAAGTATTTTATCGTTCCATTGCGAATGGGACATTATTCCCCCTCCCCCACGCAGTGATGCGTAGCTTTGTGCCGAAGTGAGGCTTCTTCCGCGCATCCTACGCGTTTTCCTCAAAGGAAAATGGCTACCAGCTGTCATTCGCTCGTACATTTTACTTCTTAAAAAACATTTGAACGTTACCCAACAATTGTAAAATCATTTCTTATCGAACTTCAATGTTATGTGAGTCAGTGGAGCGCATAAGATCGTTGAGTGCACACCCGGAGATATAGAAAAAAAACGAAACATTGAGAATATACTCAGCGGTGCCATGATATCCCATCTCGGTATCACTGTTTACAGTCTCCGGGCTCTGTGAGACCATCGTGCATGCATCAATTACAATTAAAGTCCATAATCACGTGTTTTGGGGAGAAGTAACAGTGTTATTTGGGTGATTGTGAATTTTTGGAAGAGCTCCTGACATTCACGGAAACAATTGAACAGCTGGACCTGCCAGTGATTCGTAAGATCTCAGAAAAGGTAGGTTTTTTTATTGCTGAAGGAAGAGTATGGATTTTTTTTTCTCTCTCATTTGTTGAGAGGGCTTTTCGTCGAGACTATTGCTCTCGTTTTTCGACTTATGGGGAATGCTTTCTTCCCAGAATTATCACATCGACATGGGCTCCAGTCAACAATTTTCGCTGAGGTGGAATAATTATCTTAAGCACATTACATGTGCTTTTGATACACTACGCAGTGATGAGGACCTCGTTGATGTCACACTCAGCTGCGAGGGCAAACGCATTCGGGCACATAAGATGCTCCTTTCGGCCTGCAGCACGTATTTTCGTGATTTATTTAAAGTGAGTGGAGGTTGTTTGGGTGGCGTGGGGAGGCGACGCTTGAGGCTTGTTTTTTTTTCAGGAGCTCTGGCGTGTAATACATTGAAAAATTATTGGAAACTAGAATTTTCTCACTAGAAAACTCAATTTGCCTCGAAATAGATTTTTTTTGTCAATTTGTTGAATTTTCAAGTCTTTTGAAATTCAAGTCATTTAACAGTTTTAAGTTTTCAGAAAATCTTGGAAAAAATCCACAATTTTAAGGCCTTGCATTATAAAAAAAGGGATATCTGAGAGTTGTTTTATCAAGCATAATAAACGCGAGAAAATTTTGACGTTTGTTTAAAGTAATGCAATCATTTTTTCGGCAGATTTAGCTATTTGTTTGGAAGAAGAAATGGTTTATAATATTAATGTGTTGTAACATATGATTTCAATGAATTTCTTATTATATTAAGTGTGTATTAATTTTTTATTTACAGGAAAATCCATGTCAGCATCCAGTGATAATTTTTAGGAATGTCAAATTCGATGACTTGGCAGCTTTAGTAGACTTTATGTATCAGGGTGAGGTTAATGTCGTTCAAGAACAACTGGCCAGTTTTTTGACGACCGCCGAGTTGTTGGCTGTTCAGGGATTAACTGATGGGACTGGAAAGGATTCTGAAAGCATTGCTGAGGTAATTATTATCAGAAGTGGAAACTTTTTTTATTCTTCATTTTCAAACTTTACGAAAATAAAACTAACGGTTTTGTGTCCGTGTGGAGAATAAACATTTATCAACACAAATTTTCCTTGTAGTTGAAAAATATATCGTTATTGACAAAAACCTGAAAAAATTCTGATCAAATAGATTTAATTTTTATTTGAACACGAGCGAAAGCTCCACTAGTTTTATTGAAATTCTTTAAAAAGATCTACTTATTTGAAGAATGGATTTTACTTTTTTTGTTGTGAATTGTTCTGGAATTATTCTTTTGCCTGTTATGGAAGTTATTGGGTATCAATTTCCTAATATCTTTCCGCAGTGTTTATTGTATTCCTATTAGCAATATTGAAAGGAAAATTCTAAAAAAAAAGTTGAGAATCTCAACAAGACTTAGTTGAGATTTTTTTTCCCATTAAAGAAAATAAAAATTCATCTTAACTCATTTTTAAAAATGATTGTTTTTGTTAAAAGGTATCAAAAACAATACTAGAATAGCTCCATTACAAAAACGATTCCATTCTTTTTCTTGAAGGAAGAAAAAACAAAGAAATGAAATGAAATTGCCATGAATGAATTATGTTGCCAGGAGGACGTTGAAATTCCCAACGAGCCAGAAGTTCAACTCCAGAATGCATCAGGAAAGCCGATGGTGAACAACAAAGGGAACAAATCTCCCTCTTCGCCACTTCCTTACCACGCAGTAGACGTAAATCCTGACACGCCTCCCACAAAAAGACGAAAATTTCGTGACACAACGTCAAACGCTGAAAAATTATCAGCAAGCAGTTCGAGTGCGACTAAAGACATTGACGACAAAACGACAGACCAGGCTAACACTCCAGGAGCCGATCCAATTGAGATAATTCCCCTAATGCCAAACTTAAAATTGGAAATGCCAGAGTATTTAGAGCAGGATGGAAGCAGTTGCAGTTACGAGGAGCAGAGTACAGGAGATGGATCGAATAAATTAGAAGACACACTTTCGAATGCCGATGACGACCGTAAGCCTGATATTAGCCAGACATTTTACACTAATCAATCAGGGTCTGATGCATCAGATTTGAAGTCATCGACTGATTTGGGTAATTATCTCAATCATCCCTGACTGAATTGATTTTGTCATCATTTGTGCGTCCCTGAATTTTTATGAGTAGACTAATCGTTTTCTTTTTAGTTTTATTGTTATTTCATTAGGTTTTATCGATGTATTCTCGATTTGAAACATCTCCTCTCTATTAGCCTGCCTTCTCCCTTCTTTTGCCTCTCCCTATTATCTGTGGTATCATGGCCGTCTTACACTTAGCTGTGCCCTATTCGAGCTAGGCTTGCACGGGAAACCATGTAAAACCCCAGTCGCATAGCCAACCGATTATGCAGTGCCCCAGTGCATTCATCTGTCATACGGACTACATGAAAACACTAAGGTTCTACACCGTGTCTACCGTCCGTCATTTTTGTGCAAGTAAGATGTTCCTAAGCGGTGACCCATGCAAGTACTAATCCAGTTCAATGCTACTTAACTTGGATGTCCGCCGGAGGAACACGTCACCCGCACAATCATTAGGGCCGACTTTATAGACTAATTTACCTTTATTTTACCTTTCAGTGAAAATTCTCATTGTGTATTATGTTCTATTAGATACACTGGTTGTTAAAAACATTGCAGGCATATTGGCGCTGGAAAGAATATCAATTTTTGGACATTTTATATTTTGCATTAAGAAAAATCCTTGTCGATTGGAATTATAATTTTCATATTCGGTATAGGATGAATGAGCAAGAAATATTAGGTAAATGTCTACCTGACTAAATTTATGGGTCCACCTAACTAAAGTTATGGAACGAGAATAAACGTTTTTAGGGGAAATGATTGGTTTGAGTTTATAGCGATTCCGAACAATCGAAAAAAATAAAAAAAAAGGTTTCAGAGATATTCACCTTAATAGATATAGGCTCGATGGTAGGTATTTTGTCGGTCTGGGGCTCCGTAAGAGGGTTTTGAAAAATGCGAGCGGCAGACGGCTGAAGTGTAGACAACAAGTGTAGTGTGTGATAGTCAAAATTTAATGAAGTCTTCATGATAGAAACCTAGTGTCATCCCGTCGCCAAAGTGATTCATTGGTCTCTCTTACAGTTTGATCCATACATGAGGATTTATTTCCTCAACAAAAGAATTTTTCATAATTTTTTTGCCGACAACGGTCGGAGGAGATGTGTGGGTTAACTGTTTGAGGGATAATTTTTGACATCATCTTTGTGTTGTCCTCTGTCTGTTTTGTGTCAACATGTGTTGTCTTTGGGGCCAGACATCACCACTTCCACGCCGTTGGTCGCGGCTCTCGTAAAGATTGGTAAGATATGTTTTTTTGTGCTTCGCGGCGCTGAACACGGTTGTTTCCAGCAAATGGAGGTTTCGGAAGGAAAATTGACGCCCCGGAGATACCGTATCTAACCGAGTTTCAATTTTATGGTCTAGATGGACCCATACTAGACATTTACCAAACATTATTTTAGCAATATCGTTTACGATTAAGGAAAGAGTAAAACAATGAAAATTGTTCGAAGAATATCATTGGTTGTTAATTAATGAAAACATTGAAAGCCCTTTGATAATTTCTAGAAAAATGATTGAATACGTCCAATTAAAATGTTAGTTGCAGGTATTTTTCTAAAATGCTTTCATTAAAATATTTTCATTTCGACGTGTTTAGTTCCCATCTCTCCACAAATATAATTCTAACAATTCTCTCTAATTGTTTAAGGTCACTTACTCTCGAAACCAAGTACGTCCGGTGAAAGATTAGCTCAGGATCCAGCGCAGGGTGAGTAACTATAAAAAATCTATAACTCTCATTCATTCCTCCCTCCCCTCGTAAACTTTGTATCGTCGCCTCGTACTGCTGCCCGCCCCCAAATTCACATTTGTAATGTTTAAAGAATGCATTTCAATCATTGAAGACCCATTGTCAATGAAAAATCGTTAAAATTACTCGATCAAAGTTCGAAAATTCTATTAAAAATTCAAAAAGAATTAAATCCAGAAAGAAGTAAATGCAGTAAAAAAATTATTAGCCAAAAGCAAATTCCCATTCCCTTATTAGAGCCATCAGATAAAAAGGCATTGCAGGGGGCAAATTAATTCTCAAATCCAACCCCCCCCCTACCCCCCAATCATCGAATATCCGAAGATGATGAAATTAATTAATACATTGGGTTCATCTCATTAACACGGGTACTATTATTTCTATCGCAAATAGAATCTCTTCAAAATGGTACAGTTAGCCTGCGTAGCTTTGCATAATACAAACACTCACAACATATTTTCGGGTGACTACTTAAATAATTGATCTGACACTTCACTTTCTGAAAAACCTACCCCCCTATTACCTCTCTTGATATGCGGAATATGTAGAAAATCATCTGTAATGTCAATGTTTTCCAAGACTCATACATTAAAAAAAAATTCCCATTTTCGATTGCAAATGGAAAATTAATTCATCAAAAATTTTGGAAAACAATGATCATCGAGTCATGAATGTGAGAATGTGCTGGATACATCAAGGTAATTCTTTCTGATTAATCCAACATGAAGACTTATAGAAAACATTTTCCCTCCCCTCATCATTTGACAACTGTATTTTTCATGGACAGAGTGCATGGTTTTACTTTCTCTGATCCATTATATTTTTTCTGAATAGTATATTCTTGATGAAGAAGAGAAAAAAAGAAACTATTTTTCAACGGGTACAAAAGGCACTTTCAGGTGTAGGTTTTTGGATGTTGTAGATGCTAGTGAGCATTGCCAAGTGCTGTATGTGTGGCCGACAATCATCGATCTTCCTTTATCTACGATTTTTCAGAAACTATTTTCCCTCCCTCTATTCTTTTCTCTCCACATTCTAACATTAATTCTGAAGAAATGATTTATGTTTCTTTGGAGAATATTTTTTATTTTTCAACTGAGATATCTTATTGTTTGGCTCTTTACAAAAATTGATTACCTTAAATATGCGAAACATTTGTTAATGAAATAAGTGCGGCACTGGTTTGGTGAAGGCGGTGGTGGTTTTAACCGAACATTTGGCATGAAAACAAAAGTATATAAGCAAACTTATCATCGAGAAAGATTGCATTTTCTCTGATTGCCATGGTATTGTTTCAATCGATTACTTAACACGCTGTTTAGAGGTAAGTAAGGAAATTAGTGATAACCATTCAGTAACAGAGGCAATGAACGATTGTTCACGTAATAATTATATTTGGAAAACAGATGAATTGAGATTTAAAAACGTTAGTTTAATTATTAAATCAGAATCCATGTTCAGTTGTTTGAAGAAATTATCTGTATGGATGTATATCAGATTCATTTTTTAGTATAAAAAAACTAACTGAAACAGAGTTCACAAAAATGTATTATTTTTGTCAAAATTAGCATGTGTAGACGGCGCTGGGTACAGTATTCATGACTATTTGTTACTTAACAATCATCAAAGGTGATTAATTGAGTAGTATTTGAATTGTTCATTCAAATAAAATACTATTTGACATTTCTATTGGATTATCTCAAGAATAATAATTAATTAATCAACGACCGGAAATCAAATACTTAATGACAATATCGTATAACCTTCGAGAATGAAGAACCATTCGTAAAATAAAGTAAATACTATTCGATATGACTAATACATTATCTAGAATTACTTTACTTACTCTCATTTGGAGATCTTTTGAATGGAATAATCATTTTTATACAGTCTGCAAACGCCTTCAATTCCTCAAAATCATGAGGAAAACCCAGAAGGTTCTCTTTCAAATAGAACTACATTGACTTTTGATCACTCGTTATCAGGAAGAAAAATCAGTGATATTGAATAGCCTATGAAATCGCAGCCGTCATGACACCATCAAATAGTATTCATTAACGAAGAACCATTCAGAATAGTTAAGTTAAGACTAGTTAAATTTAATTTACATGGACCCAGCCCTGTACCTCCACAAAAATAAATAGACCTATCAAAATGAAGCGAAGTGACAGCCGTAATGATACTAATGGTAAACCGTTATCTAAAACGAGGCGAGCACATTGAACAAGCACCTGGCAATGCTTAAGTTGTGGGTATTGGTCGCAGATTTATGCTGGCTTACGGCTACGGGTTGGTGCTGGGATTTGGTCATTACACAAAGGAGTGAACAAACTTTCAATCAAAATAGAATGAGCAAAAAATAATGAGAAACACGAATTAACTAATGGTCTCCTGCATGAAATTTCACAAATTAAAAAAAAACAACAACGAAACCAAAAAAATACTCTAAGTTGTCAGTTATCACTAACAGAAGAACATATTTGGCCCAATTTTCTCCAGGAGGAATAACGTATGTATCCGGCCAACCTCATAGCCTCAGCAAAGCAAATGGCCATGGAAAAGTCTGTGTACACTGCAAACGACGAGGAGTATTCACGTCACGTGGAAAACTTAGGCAGACACGCTTCAAATGTTGGGCCTGCAATGCCTGTCTTTGTCGATGGCCATGTTTCGCGGAATTCCATGAACTCCGGGATATTCCTCATATTCCACCTCCGTAGCACCAACCTGCCCCAATGCCGTATTGTTAATTATTAAAACTAATACCCACAAGATGGAATTTATTCGATCAACACTCATTTTTTAGTTATTTTTTAAAAATCAATAGCGAAACGGTAAAATGATTCAGCTGGGATTTTAAGGAATATTTCCGAATCTTGGTTGCAAGGCTTTCGCGGCCGTGATTAAGGGTTATATCATTGGCTTCTTCTTAATGATATGCTGTGTTTAGTTTAAATATGACGCCAAGGTTTTGGAAGTATAGCAGTTTGCATATTTTGACTTATTTCACAATGATTATAACACAAAATATGCACGAAGCTTGCTGTTGACCAAATGGAAAATTCCATATTAAATGCATGTCATTTTTTTATGCCCCGTCGCGGAGACAATCAAAAGAAGCTTGCTGTTGACCAAATGGAAAATTCCATATTAAATGCATGTCATTTTTTTACGCCCCATCGCGGAGACAATCAAAAGATTTATATTCATTATAATGCGACGTAAACAAAAGTCTCTGGTCGATTATACGTTTTTTAAATTATCAAAAAATAATAGTACTGTTGGACTGACCAGTCCGTTCCCTTCAGGGCATACCCCCACTTTATCGAATCCCTACGCATATCCATACCTCCCACCTCTAAAAACCAAAGGAACGGACTGCTCAGTACGATAGTACGTACGGGGAACCTCTTTATATACTTTTTCTCCCCGGCGGGAGCAAAGTACACACTTCCCTCCCGCTGCGCGGGAGGGAATTGTGACTTTACTCCTACGCCGGGCAGAAAAATCATGTTTCTGCACGTGAGCAAGCCTCCTTTATTTTACCTTCCTAGGTGAGAAATATACTATTTCTTCCATGTGGTGGGGAGATCGAAAGAAGTGGGGACGTCAGCCAATCAGCTGCAGACTGAAATAGGCGCGATATTCTAACCAAATGCGGTATTTCTGGAAGCCAATGATATAGCAATATCTCCGAATCTAGAGGATATAGCGGCATTTTTATAATTACCTGTTCTGGTTATAATAAAATTTCCTATCTGCTTTGGATTCGAGATTCTAATTGCAAACTGTCTCGCTAATAAATTTGTATTTCTGGGGTTATGCTTAGGGGATTATTCGAATGTTGAGACACTGTATCTGCTGTGCAGATACGTATCACAATACATCGAAGTGTTTAGCTCGGTGTAGTTAATTGCAGTGAGCAATTTCTGGATTTCGGAGTCCGTTAATTGTATTATAAAAGCAGGATATTTTTTAGGAAACACACGTGGAGGTTTCATGACAATGGCAGGATTGATTTTAGTGTAGTAATTTCTTATATTTATTTTTTATTGCGGATTCACGAGTGTGAAGGCGTGAAATGATTTGAGCGAATTCTATTACAATTCACCATTTAAATTTTATAATCAAAATTATACAAAATACAATCAGTCTAATAACGTTTAGACTTCTTGAGGTGCAAAATACCATAATTTTACCGGAATGATTGCCTGGTTACTAGAGCTAGACATTTCCAAATTTTATGCAGAGAGAATTTTTCATTGAAATTCGTTTCTGAACATCAATCAGATCATTTCACGTGTTTCGCATGAGAGACTTTTCGAGAAAAACCTGGCGCTTTCTTCAGGGATTCTATTGAGTTTCTATTAAGAATTTTCTTAGTTTTTACGCCAATTCTCTTAAAAATTTAACAATTTTTTCTCTTACATTTTTAAATGAGTATTCCTACATTTTTTTTGAATATTTTTTAATCAAATACTGAAATTTGTGGAAAAATTCGTACTATTAACGAAAAAAAATGGTTGTTTTTTTGTTGTTTGAAGGGAGAGAGTTAATGCAATAATCCCGAAAGTTGAAAGTGGAAATTCATAATTTCTCAACGTTTCCTGATCGCTAGGAACTTTTTCGACAGTTTTTATTTATCGTGATTAGATCACCTTCAAGTCATTCCAGTGAGTCCTCGAAAAAGGAACAAATTTTTCAAGAAATTAGTCAAATCGTTTCCATTCCTTACAGCTAAAAATTTATGACTGAAACTTTCACCCGCATTTCAGTATTTTTTTTTTATTCTCGAAATCTCTCAATTTTTTTGTGACTGAATACATCGAATATTTAGGTCAGAAAATACCTAAGTTTTCTCATTTGACAATAATAAGATGCCATGATATTATTAAAGTAATTGTACAACACCTTTTTCAATCGATTGGGTATTTCTTGCAGACGAATTTCTAAGTACAAATTAAACATACTGGGGTACTCGAAACAACTGTCCCTTAAAATAGTTTAATATCGTTGTAAATTTCAGGGTAACTGTCGTATGGAATGTACATATATAGACTGATAAAATTTTTAATTGATGAGGATAAACCGGTGAAATACTCTTTAGCTATCGTATGCCACGAGGCAATTGGCCTATTGTAATTAATCTGCATTTAAATATGTCTATTCGAAGAGAAGAGAAATCTCTCGCTGTCCATAATGCTCAATTATTTAGGATCGTCCGAAGCTGTTTTGTATATAACTTATTGTAAAGTTGACGGGACGATTGACGGTCAATTTGATTGCAGTGTTTGAAGATAATCTGTGCCATAGTTATGATGAGTTATGTTTTATGGTTTTTTTATCTTTCATATTCTCATAATTATTCAGATAATAAAAGTATTCTTTGAGTTTTTACGATGAAATTTTGTTTGTAGTTCCTTCAGTGCGATAATAAACTTGGGTACATGATTTTATAGGTATTTCGGGGATATTGTCGGGCATTTTTTTCTCTTTGATTCGAAGCAAAAAATGCATAAAATTCTAAGAAGGGTCATACTGAATTTCTAAAAACATTGAACGGATTTTCAAAGAATGATAAATTAGTGCCCTCTCAGTACAGTTTTTAGGAGCAGTCCGTTTACTTCATATCTACATAACAGATTTATAAATTTCGTGAAAATTCAGATACGGTTTCATTTGAATTCTCAATGTTGCGAGTTTGAATTCGATTTAAAAGAAAATTCATTTATGTCTAATTTTTCGTGTGCGGATACCGTGAATATTGGCTATTTTTTTTTGTTCATCGTACACTGATAGAAGGAGTCATTTGATATCGCAATGCCGTAACAATAATAAATGCAGAATAAAAAAATGGAAGTCGATGCTAACCTTCAATGCGATTCTTCCGGTGGAAGTATTCATTACAGGGAGAGAATTTTTTTTAGTAACAATTACCGTTTAGCAATTGTGCAGCATTTTCAACGTTTGAGAAAAATTACCCTACCGTATTGCAAAATTCACTATATTTAACAAAAATTAGACACACGTTTGGACAATTTTTAGTGGGGAATTTTTCACGGAACACCAAATAACTTTACTAAGTAGTCAACAGAAAATATAGATACATCTAAAAAAATTCGATGAAGGAGTCAACAAATTTTACTGGCGCGTTGGATAATTTTTATCGTGCCCCTCGATAAGTTTCGGCAAGCAGTCAACAATTTTTGCTGAAGCGGTACGGCAATTTTCCCCGAACGGTCAAAATACTATACGATTGTCTAACGGAACGGTAATTTCTACTGAATTTTTCTCTCCGTGTGTTCGCATTTTTCATCTTTAACTGGAAATTAAGCTAAGTTTCAGAATTCTTGGCTTCTGGCTGCTAAAAGATCGGGAATTTTACCAATTGTTTTTATGAAATCAGGAATTTGTTAATCTTTCACTATTAAATCGATTGTTTGTCCTACTTAAAAAAATTTTAACTATTAATAAATTCCAAATCACCATTAATGGAATTTGGACCAGGTGGGATGGCATCTGGGGCTATTCTCAATATAAAAAACACGAAATTTTTATTGAAAAAATAGAAAGTCCCGACTAGGTTTCGCACTAAATCATCTTATCGGCGTATAATTCTTGACAATAAATAAACTCTTCTATCAGTGTGTCCATTTCACCCGCCCCTGGAGGCAATAAACAATTACCGTTCGAACCGAGACTCAAACGGTCGAGCCTCTGTTCGTCATCCCTGGATGGACCTCGCACACTGAGAAAAAATAAAAGATTCATGTAAAGATTGAAACCTTGGTATATCCATACAGAAAAAAAACGGAATTATTTACCAAAAAAAAACAAATGAGCAATGAATGGTTATTTCCTGGTTAAGAAGCTTAGGTAGTGGTTATGGGGAATTACTGACATTGATTAATTAATTCTTAACATAACTAGAGAAAAGATACAGTAGCCATAATAGCCTATAATGCAAAATCTCACAATCTTAAATGAAATTAGAACTTTCACCGTTAAAATAGAGGAAGTTAAAATTTAAAAAAAATCGACAATAAAATAAAATTGAGGCTGTGTGTGTATGGGAAACACTTTGGATTGTGTGCGCAGAATCAAATACCGAATCGTGCCTCCGTCCATCGCACCTCACCACTCACGGTTATGAAAGACGAAGAACGCCGCGGCATCATCACGAGGACGGTACACGATGGGTTTGCGATGTTTGTGGAAAAATCTACACACGTGGTGACTCACTAGCACATCATCGTAGTATTCACAGAGGAGATACAGTATGTCCAATTTGTCGTGCTGTATTCACGCGCAAGTACACGATGCGCTGTCACTTGTTAAACATACATGGAGTGAAATGACCAAAGAAGACGTCGTTGAAAAAATAAAATACTCCCCCCCTCCCCTCAATTTCACAGCATAAATAATTACTGAGTAAAATGATTTGAAGAAACAAAAACAAGAGCAGTATAATTCGCAGAATTATTAAGCGTTCTCATTAGAAGTCAATACGGCCAATGAAGATTTTAAATATTGTGATTAAAATGTATATTTTAAATTTGAAAGAACTATTCCGAATCCAGTGATGTTCATCCTTCTCATTCTTGATAGTCTTATGATATGTGTAATACAGCGTTCTAGTGATTGGAGGATCTACTGTAATTTTAACGAAATGAGTATTGTAAGATTATTCATTTTCTTTTTAGTTTTTATGATGAATTTCGTTGTTTTTGGGTTAATTGAGATATTTGCCGAGTCGATTAACATGCGGAGAGATATTTTTTAGCAAAAATTACCATTCTCTTTCGTAATCGTGTAGTATTTTCGATGTTGGGAAAGAATTACCCTATGGCATAGCAAAATTCACTGCCTTTAACGAAAATTATGTACACGTCTAGATAATTTTTAGTGAGGGTAAACAAATTTTATTGAAAAGATGGGGAATTTTTCATGGAACACTAGATAACTTTCATTCAACAGTCAACAAAAATTATACATACATCTAGAAAACTTTTATTAATGAGTTAACAAATTGTACTGACCGGTTGGACAATTTTTATGGTATCCCTCGGTAACTTATAGAAAGCAGTCAACAAATTTTACTGAAGTAATACGATAATTTTTCCCGAGCGGCCAAACTAATACACGATTATGTAACGAAACGGTAATGTCTACTGAATTTTTCTTCCGGGCACGGCACCTTGTTACTTATGTCGCTATTCAGAGTTTCTCAACGAAGGTTTTTGGGGGGTTATTCTAGGGAGGGCAGTTCTAGTGTGAAATAGATTTTATGAAAGTTTTTTATTTGGGATTTTTTAGGTTTTTTTTTACATTCGACCTGACAATTGCCGTTTGGAAAATTTACAATATTAGAGTCAATATGGATAGTTTTTAAATATTATATTCCTATAAAAAATTGTTGAAATTTCGTAAGAGTATGAAGGAGTATGAAGGAGAAGTAATGAAGAGTAGACGAACAATATCTCAGAAGAGGCATTGAAGGTCTCGATAGCTTGCACGATTTGTTCATTTCCGAGGAGCCCCCCTGAGTGAATTGCAGGTAATCTGGAGACGAAAAAAGTTTCAATAAGTTTTTGAAAATGTGAGGCGATTGCTAAGCTTGCCTGCCATTTTCCTCTGTTGGAAGGGGCCTCGAAGATGGCGACGCCTCTAGCTCTCTCTATTTCTGAAAATTTCTCAAACGTTTCGTCTCCAAATCAACTCACTCCCTTCGATTTCCGTGAAATGAACAAATTTGAATATTTATAAGTTTCAGTCATACATTAATTACGAACAATATTCGTAAAAATTTAATGAAAAATATTGCAACGAACGAACTGATCTCAAGTATACTAAAAAATCCCAAAAATTAAAGTTTTCGAAAACTAATTCAACGAAAGGGACTGCGCGTCTTGAATATGTTCAGTGATAAACTATACTTTCATATTTTTGGCTACAATATTGTACAAAATATAATTTTTTTATATTTTCGAAATAAATCCTCTAGATGATTATTCGTTATCGAAATCCAGACTGTGCCAGTTCGCGTCTCTCTCTCTCACTCTCTCTCTCATTTCTTTTTCTACTATCACATAATTAAGTCCGAATTTCAGGCAAAATATGTACGTAAACATTCTATCTTCAGCCCGAAGATCAGAGCCTCACATTGTATCTCGAATATTGCTGTAAGTGTGAATAAAAATGCTTCTTAGATACAGTAAAGATTCACTTCGATATTAACTTATTCGTAGGATAATTTTTCGCCATTTATGTTAAAAACAAATAATTATTTTACATTGAAGAGAGAATTGTTGTGTACTCAACATACTTTTCATCCATTTTACCGTAATAAGAAGGTATCGAATGAAGGAATTCAATGATTGTCGGTTCACTGATAAAATAACCAAACATCAAAATATTATTTTTTTCTTAACAGAAAGCGCACAAATTGCAATGACTCATGAAATAAAATTTGACATTTTTTGTTGAGAGTGTTGGTAGGTACCGCGTGATTCTTCTGCTTTGTTGTGCTATTTTTCTTCCAGTGTCAAAGATTTACATCGAGGCGAGGTTCACCCCGAGAAGAAATTTTGTTTTCGTTTTTCTAGGGGAAAAAATATTAACCACTATTGTTCGTATAATTTTTCCCTCACAAATTCAATTCTGCAGGTTCACCTTAGAGTTTTGCACTTTGTTTAACGAAAATTAAATTTTCAAAAAATTACTAATCAAATTCTACGTTTTCAAAAAGGTTATGCATTCAGAAAAATTTCTATGAATAATTCAAGAAAAAAAAATTTATTATTCAAATATTGGGTATTGATTTTATTTATGAATACTTACAATGGGAGAATGTATAAAGTAATTACACTTTAATTGAGTAATAATATGTAAAAAGAACAAGCTACACAAAGTTACATCGTTTAAGTTACCTTCCGTTGCCTGGTACAAACTATATTTTGTTCATATCAGATTTTAGAGAATGTGTAATATCTCCGGATCCTAATAGAGATGACAAAGCCAAAGTCGGCAATCAGAAAACTGTTTGTCCTTGCGGATTATATTTATGAGGAAAAATTCCGCAAAAATAGTGCATTACACAATATTTTTCGTCACGCTGTGCGTAAAGTGCCACTTTACAGGCACTTGGCGTGCGCAATAACGCACCTTCCCCGCGTGATGATAAATACCGTTCGACACTCGTGGAAAGTGTTTTCTAAAGTATGGGTGATTACCATTCGCCTTCAGCGAGGGCTTCACACCGCCGCACGCAAAATAGTATATTGTGCCTCATGTGATTATAACCCGAGGCTTCGGCTCGGGTTATAAACTCACATTTCGTCAGAAAATACTTTACTTCCGTGTGGCACACGATATTCGCGTAGAGATTGAAAAGTGCGATCTAAGCGAGGAACTTTTCGAAATTTTCACTCTCTAGGGGAATAAAATCCCTTTTCCGCTGGGCGGCAGGGACATCTGACTTTATCTGCAAATGGAGTTTTAATCGCGGGGGGTAAAATAAAAGCCCCTTACCCACGTGCTTATCAATCTCGCCTTCGGCTTGGCTGATAATTCTGGCCGTGGGCAAGGGTTCTCTATGTTCCCTCCCCAGGTTAGAAATACACTATCCCACTCGTTTCGAAAAATCTAATTTCGCCTCAGCTCGAAAACCGCAATTTAATCGAGCGAAGTGAGTCTAATAATCAGAAGCGACGAGCAAAGCCGCTTAGCCCGGTTAGTACTTGGATGGGTGTCCGCTCAGCCCTGCCTACTTGAGCGAAGCTGCTGCCGCTCGACGCAACTACAGCGTACTAGTCAGGAAGACTGATTGGCACGTTAGGCCAAAAGAAAGCTTATCAAATCATTAAGCTTAATTCAAAAAAAAATTTCAAAAAATAAAAACATTTTTTTCCGAAGTGAACCTCTTCTCGTGATTGAAACAGAAATAAACTATTTGAAGTATTGCATGAATCACATTAATATGATTGGTACGTATGCGTTTATTATCAATAAATGCTCCTCGAGTGTAGCATGATTGCCTTAGAATCATAAATAAACATAAATAAGCGCTGAATTCATCATAATTTCACGGATAAGCACAGTTTTGTAATTATTTTGATATTGCCATAAGTGTTGGTTTGACAATGATTTCTCCTTTAATTTGTACATTCATTACTTTCATCGTGTTTGAATGCAGTATGAAAGAGAGAGAGTGTTTACCAATAAACTGTACAAACTGAGTAAATGAATAAATTCACAAAGTAAACATAATCTAAAGAGTAATTAATCGTATCGTCGATTAGAATTACCATTGAATCAACGTTTCCATGCAAAAAATAAAAAAAAAAACAAAAAAACCAAACTGAAAATTAACGAAAACACACAGAAATTAGCATGAAATAATTTATTTGATTTAGATTCACGTACAGTGGTCGTCGAGCAACCGTCGCATTCTTGCAAACTCTGTGGTAAATCATTTTGGAATCGAGACTCAATGTATAAACACATGAATATGCATAAAGGGACTACCCAGTGTCCAGTATGCCACAAAGTACTCAGCCGTACAACTCACATGAAACGTCATTTAAAGAATCGACACGGATGGTTGGGATTTGGTGGAACAGATAATATACGTAATTCAACGCAATTACCAGTTGCCGCAACAGCTATAACTCAACAGAGTACAAATACAGCCTGTCCAGAAACCAATGCAACATTTACAACGATAAGAATAAGAGAGAGCAGCGTTGAGAGAATAACGTCAAGTCCCATTCCTTAATGTGAATAATCACCAAAGATGCGATTAAACCTTATCCAGGCCAACGGAAAATGAAGATTGAAACGTTGACGAGAGCATTGAACATTTGAATTGCGAAAAAAAATGTTGGTAGTTTATTATCGTCTCACCCTAGTCACTTATACACATTTTCAAATGATACTGTGTATTTGTATGTATGTATTAAGTGTACAATATGATTACACCAGATGATTATTGACAGTTTTCATCATTTGGTAAAGCGTGTGAATAATTATAATATATCAGCATAAAATATTTTACAACCAAAGAAGCAACCAAGAATTTTATGGGCAATCGAAATTGGACTATTATTGAGTAATTTCATCTAGTCACATTTCGTATACTTCGAGTACTTAAGTTTTGTCAGGAGGAATGTGCATTTTTTTCCCGATAGTTCATTGAGGATAAGTTTAGTTGCCATTTTTCATTGCTAGTCAATGGTTTAATTTGTGTTAACTGCCAATAATATAGGCTATTAGTCATTCTATTTAGTTGGGTTTTTTATTCATTGATTAGTGATCGGTGGAGAAATCGGGTAGAGATGGTCTGTAAGACATTTATTTTGAGGAATCAACACATTTTTTGGGAGAACGGGTCTAAAGGCGATAATTCCCCACTCGCTTTGACAATATTTCAATGAACAAATAGAGGATTTGATTATGTAAAATAAATGACTAATTTATTCGAATTAAGACTTTTATTAAAATTGGAAAAATCGCTCATTTTCAAAAGACTAAGTTCAATTAATGTTAATATTAATAGTGAATAAAGTCAAGTTTCCATGAGCCAGTAAAATAAACGTATTTATTTGTTTGAAATTAATTGATTTGATCTCTAGGGGTATGACTGAGACTCGATAGTTGATCATTATTTTATTTGATGAAATTCTTAGAACTTTTCAAGTGTCAATTTTTACTAGTGGCTAAATGACATTCTCGCGGACGAGAGTATTGATTTTTGTATTTTTTTTAAATAGAAAGACCCTATAAAAATGTGCGGATGTAGGAGATTATCATTTTTTATAGCTGAAACGACTATTATTTTAAATTATTCATGGAATGATCGTGCGAAAAGTCAATGTAAATGTCCTACAGAAGAACTAATCGATTTTTTTCAACCATAATTATCATCATTCAAGCCAAATGATTCTTCATCTTGTCAAGATAATTTCTATATACTTAAGATTTAAGAGTTGAAAAATGAACCCACCAAATTTTCTAACTACAAAATCAAATATATATATACTCGAGTTATAGATGTAAGTCTAGATTTGCCAAAAATTGGATAATATAGGAATTAATTTCTCAATAAGTACGTTATAAAAATCTTATATGCAGGATTTTCAAACTCGGGCGATGGATTCACTTCTCAAGTTTCAGTAAACTTATCCCAAAGTGAATTCTTTCCGCCCAATCAGCGATGAAATCGTTAAGAAACCGAGTAAAAATCCATTCCGGAACAATTTTATCCTGTAGTTCTATTGACATTGTCCCCATAAGCGGAGCCTATAAGATTTTTCCCTACGTCATTGAATAAATTATTTAACAATTTATTTCGAATGGAGATTGATTCCCAGTTTCTTTCAATCAATTATCCAGAGATTTACCGAAATTCTGCTCATCGTTTTTTATTTATTTGACTTGATAATTACTTGACCATCAACTGTGTATTTTCAATCACTAGAATGTACATTTATGAGAAATAATTGATTTAATCTCGATATTCTGATCGGATTTTACGATACAACAGTCGACGTCGATGACAGCCAGGCCTTCAAATAAATAGACAAATCTGTGAAAAACAATGATAGTCTATCTATAATAAATATATGTGTCCAATATATATAAATATATATATATATATATATCTATACACATACATAAAAGAATAATTATAATGATATTATAATTATAATAAATATGTAATATATATATATATATATTATATATATTACAGCGTGAGTTATTACCAAACCCCGACGATTTCGTTCCGTTACACCACAAAGTGCAAATATTATTTTGTTCGCCAAAGAAATTCATGTGGAGAATAAACAAAATGATATTGCGCATTCCTCGAGTCAAGTATGTCTCGATATTAATTATAAATACCGGATTGCCATTATAATTTGCTTGTTTCATGGAGGGAGATGCAGAAATGAATCCTAATATATCGTAAATAACGTAATCCCATGTTTGACTTATAGCAGGAAAATTATATGTAAGTAAACATGTGTGTGAATAAAGTTTTGAAAATAATGAAAAAAAATATATTAAATCTGAACGTGTGTCCTTCCCTGCTCAATTTACATCTGTTCTTCGACGGATTGGAAACAATACCATTATTATATTTTTGGAGCACATGCGGAGAAATTTTATGGAAAAACCCTAGTGCATTTGCTAAGGAGTGCTGGTGGATTTCTATTACAGATTTTATTAGTGTTTGGCCGATTCTATTTGGAAAGTTCGGCAACTGGTAGCTTTTACGATAGAAATGTATCGCGAAAATATTCTGGAGAAAAAGTCGATTCAGATTTTTGTGTACAGGTTATTGTATTGTTAGATTTTCTATAGAAATTCAAAGGTTCAAGTTCTTAAATTTTTCAGTTGACTTCTTTTAATAGAATCAAAGACTGGAAACATAAATAATTTCAAAAAACTGAATCGGTCAAGAGCGAACAGAATTTCCAATATAAATTTTGTTATACCATTTTTTCGGCCGTGAGTTACTTGGTAATGAATCAAATAAGTCTTAAAGCTTACTAAACCAATATGCAAAAATGAGTATTAAGACTTGTTCAATATTTAATTATTTCATTCGCATGAAGATCGATGAGAGCATTGATCTGCACAGCTCTGCACGCGAATACTCCAGCATTATTCATTTGAATGAAACAAATACAAGTGTACAACTGCGGCTAGATTATTCGCAATAATTCTCGCATTCGTTGGCATTGTGTGATCCCTTTGATTTGTCCCCTTTACAGACTCAATTTTACAGAGTATTTTTTTTTCCTTGAAGTGAGTCGATCGGTACATACTGAGATGTTGAAGTTTGAGAATATTTTTCGACGCTTCAGGACTGGACTTTTTCGTCGTTTTTACATGTTTCCTCCTGAAAATTCATGAATACATGAGTAAAATACATGAGTTTTCTTCAAGAAATTCTATTGAATTGCTATTCGGACTCAATAATAATTCGATTATCAGAATTTATTAGAATTGTATGGGCAAATTTGGTAAGTCCCTTGCACCGATTTCTACAGAAAAATGTGCAACTTTGATATCCAATTAAGAAAACAGAATTCATTTTGATTTTTCTACGCTACTTGACTTGTTAACGCCAAGGGATAATTTTTCTCAATTAAAATTTTGGTTTCCCTGACAATACATTTGAATCCTTTTTAACAAACAATAGATGAAAAATATTTCACCTAAAAATGTTTACTGGGTCAGATTTTTGAACCGATCGAGTCACCTCAGCCTCACAAAAAATTGTCTCATCGCCGAGCCCAAAAGATAATGCATTAGAATTACATAACACTCCTTATTTACCATTTTTTAAATTTTCTTTGCAATATTTTCGTTGCAAGTTAATAAGCTCATGTATTTATTTCAATGAAAATATTTCAATCACATAAAATAAATAATTTAAATTTATTATAAGTAATTCATTCATCGAAATAATTCCTCTATTACAATCAAATAACCAATTTATTCGATCTAACTAAAGGATTATTCCATGTTAAATGTCTTGGGAGTAAAAACAATACTGAAAACAGACGAAAAAATTTGACAGGCGGCTTAAAAACTTTGTTCATTTCTCAGGTTTGGAATGAGACTGAGTCGGAGGTTATCCAAGGACAATGTATCATTTCAAAAAGTGTTCAAAAATACGAGATGGTCACCGGGTGCGACCACAGCCATTTTGTTTAGATACCCCTACCTAGCTCTGCCAGAAATGGTTACAAACATGGCGACGGCCCCACCTAGTATTTTTATAAATCTCTTTAAGTTATTTCTCCATATTAGATTATCCTCAGCTCGCTCAGTCCAGTTTCTGGAAAAGGAATAATTTTTTAAAACCGTTTTTCCGATTGTTTTTATCTTTTTTTGACTGCGAATTCATTGCGCAAAGGTGGCCCTCACATTTTTGCACGTACGAAAAAGTTTTGCCGAAAAATATATCAAATTTCTATTGAACTTCCTATTACGTTTTGGCCTATTCTATGGAAAAATGTTGCATTGCAGCTGTATTATTATTTTATAAAACTTTACAATGGAAACCATTCCACGGAAAACAATGACCACTTACAATTAAATTTTGTTTAAAATTTTCAGCTCAAATTTAGTGCATATTTCTGTTCATTCTTAAAATAAAAAGTAGAGAGGATGGAGTTGAAGAAAAAAACTGAAAATTCGTGTTTGGGCATTAAAAAAAATTCAATAGAATTGTCAAGAAAATATAACAAATTCGCTTTTCAATGAAATTTTTTCGCACGTGAGACTGCTTTTTTAGTCCCGAGATTTTTCACTCAGTGTACAATCCCCATTAATAAACAAAATATGATTATTGAGTTGAGTAAATAGCCCGGGGGTCACGTGAGCCTGTTAATGTGTTGCAGGGGGGGTGGGACGAAAACGGAAGCATGTTGGCGATACAACTGGTCAAGTGGTGGTGCAGGGTCCAGGGCGTTTTTCTTGCAGTCTCTGCGGAAGTGTTTACAAGCACCTCGCATCGCTGACCCAGCACCTAGAAGTGCATCGGAACCAGACAACCTGCATCCTCTGTCACACCACTCTCAGTCGTAGAACCGACCTGCGTCGTCATATGAGATTAAAACATAACATGCAATGGCAAAAGACGATCCAGAGGCATCGGAGTCCGAAAAAAGGAGTGAATTCGTAAACTCAACGATTGTTCATGGTCCTTAGACAGCATAACATGACAATTATTAATTTATTCGATTAACGTAATTACTTGATTTCATTTTGAAAACAGAAGAAAAAAAAACACTCGAATATTTTCATTGCATAAATGTGCAGTCATTTTCATTATTGACATTGACATTGTTCGCGCTTCAATTCAGTCTCTTTTGAAATTTTTTTCTCTCCAGCTAATGACCTTTATCATGTTTGAAAATATTTTATGGATATTCTCAGTGCGGAGGTAATTCGACCGGATTTCTTCGGGATCTTTGAGGGGAAGAGTCAATCGATTTTCTATGTTTGTGTCAATCAATGGAATATTTATGAGGAAATATAATACAAAAACCTAGGGTGTCTTAGAAGTTAAAGTCTATTGAAGTTCTTGTGCAATTCCAATAAAATTATATTTTTTCTGCAATGATTCTTAAATTCTTCAATGCATATTTTTAGATAGACAACCGTTCATAGAATTTTGTGCTACGAAATAAGACAAAAAATCGTGGACAAAATGAGAAATTCCATTCTCAATAGTAATTTCTAAGAACAAAACAATTTAGTCTACTCATTTTTTTTATCCAATATTTATGGAAAAATCCAACTACAAAGTTTCATGATTTTAAGTAGACGTTTTTCAAAAATTCACAACGCTTTTTAATGTGTAAATTTTGATAACAGAATTTATACAAAATTTCGCAAAAAAAATTACAATTACCAACAAACAATTGAACAATTTTGGCGATGAATTTCAATTAAAAAAAACTCAGCAATTGACACAGAAGATCGAAATCTACTGACTTTTTCTCTTAAAAATCTGCAAAAGTCAACCAGAAAGTAATGGAATTTCCAAATGGATCACATGTGAAAAAAAACGAATGAAAATTTTTTGCCAGATTTTTCCGATGAGATATTCCAAAATTCTGCCTAATGCTTTAGATTTTTCTATTGAATCATTTCCCACCTCTTCTTTACAATTTTTTTTTCATTAAAATCTTTGGAAACACGTTAAAAAGATGTGCTACTAGGCTGAAATTAAAAGTTGTATATCTGTTGCAAAATCACTATAGATTAAACGCGTATAGGAACCCTCATTTGATTCGCTTCGAAGGCCTCTTGGCAATGTGCTAACTAAAAAAACCACACGCTTTCGTACATATGAATTTCATATTGTTGTATGTAAGATGATTTATATAAATATAAATCAATCATGAAATATTCTAGTCGTCTTTCTACAGTATTTTAATCCATTCATTATCAAAATCGTTAGGTGTATGGAGGAAGCACATGTTAAATTTAGTTGGGCAGTGCATAAACTTAATAATTATTACGAACATTGCGAACACATTTGTCAATCGGGTACTGTCAGGATGCGAGATAACAGCTGATATTTTGTGATGTGTACGGAGTGAACTGGATTTTTTTTCTCGGTGCACATTAATTCGATAATCCGTCCATGAGGTACAGGCTTCGAAGCAACAAATTAATGCAACATTAGGTCGGTCAGAGGAGGACATTGGAAAATGCCTGAAAAAATTTCATTGAAAAATTCGGCCAAATCGATAAAACAATCTATTGAATTACTATTGAATTTCTGTTTCCGAACGATTTTATTGAGGAATTTAACATTTTATCTGCGTTTTTAATAGAAAAAATAAAATAAAAAATTCACCGAACAAATAAGAAAATAAATATGTAACGAAGAGTGTTCCATATAGAAAGTGAACGGAATACGATTTTTCGGGTAACTTTTGTTGACGTATTTTAATGGGAATTCCAATGCAGAAAGAAAAAGGAAAATTATATTGATGTTTTCTATGGAATATTTATTCTCAATCTTGTCAATACAATCAGCCAAAATTTATGGGTAATCAAATCGAAATCCCATAGAATATTCTAGTAATTTTTTTGGGGATTTTTCTATGATTTTTTTGGACCTGTAGAGATCATTCCACCAATCATCTCCAGCGACGAATGAGGCTTTAAGAACTCTATTGAAAAGTCTCTCAAAATGTTATCATAAGTAACAGGAAAAAAATTGCATTAATGTTAAAGTCTTTCAACTGAAAAAGCTCACGAGAATCATTCATAATAAAATAAATGAAACAGAGTTGTGACTTTTTGCCATTCCTTAATTTTCAATCAATGGATTGAAAATAAAGGAAAAATACAACTTTCTGAAATTGATGGACATTATTTGTTGGAATGGCTGTTCTGCTTCCTCTGACCCCGAACCTCTCGATAATTGTTGATCTTCAATAACAACATGCGAAATGTTTCAATTTCCAAGTCTTAATTAAAAATATTGATTACACCATGTTGAACTGCTACTAAAATGCCATGCACTGTGAAGTGATGTTCTAATGACCCAGTGAAATCATGAGTGCGATTGTATTCCGAAAAACGCCTTCTGACATCGATCGCGTTACCACTAGACTCCATCACCTGCACTTTTGCTCCTTACTTTATGTGACAATTATGCACTTCATTGTACCAGAGATAATAGTGATCAGAAATGTATGTATAGATACGATCGAAATAAAATTGATCTACGTAATAATGACGTAATCGAAAGAAAATTATCGCAATAAAATGGAAATAAAAAAATTAAAATTTATGATTCGCAATGTTTTAGTGATGTTGATCGAGGAATAAAGTAATATCAGTGTGAGATACTAATTCGAGGGTGTAATTATTCTCATTATTTGGGTTGTTATGCACTTTTATTTTATTTATTAGTGCATTAAACGGGACAAATGCCGCACTCAAACGTGCATTTAACATTCTAGGTAATTCATTTATATTTTTCCAATTCCCGTTCGAAAAAATTTATTACAAAATCGAATGAGTCCGCTAGTCAATTCTATCGGATTTTAATTGAATTATGTACTTGATTTCCTATTTAAATGATCAATAGAAAATATTTTTCCAAGAAAAATGGAATAGAATTATATTCTTCCATGAAATTGATTCGATTGCCATATGTTCTGTAGTATTTCCACGTTGAAAAATTTCCTTTTTTGCGGAGGAAATGAAATTTTAAAAAACTTGAGAATTGCAGAGGGTTTTGAACTATCTCTCTGAGCCCTCAATAGAAGTGATATTTGCATGGAGAATTGGAAACAATGACGGACATAGTAATAATATTTAATTAAACAATTTAATCCATATGTGAAGTTAAGTTACAAAGGTAATCTCGATTATTGTGAGTCCAAAGTATAGCGCACTGAATATCTGCCGAATTATTGTGAACGAGCACTGGTTCGCTCCTTCTGGGTTGTATCTGCCTGCAGCAGTTGTCGTTGGAGAAGAAAATTGTAGGACGAGAATTGCATTATTTCCTTTCATACTAGAAGCCACCTCTCAACGCAAGTACCAAGTGGAGTACAGAACCACCTTGAACTTTGTAATCCTGAGCGGTTTTTTCATCATTCCTGGTAATAATTTGAGAACAACAGAGTGAACTTTCGGTGTTTTGGATTATTAGAACAATAATCCAATTTCGTTAAAAAAAATTGGACATTTTAAACAAACACCAATTCACATAAAATTTTACACTTTTTGTTTCCATGAACTCTATAATAGAAGCGAAAACCTAGAGAATAGAAACGCAGAGCAGAGACAAAATCATCAACGCAAATAATCAACGAAAAACTGGTAGTGCTTAGAATGAGAATCCAACAAAATTGTAATAGAATTATAAAGAATATTATATATAATATATATATATAAGTTAAATATTTTTATATCAAAATAGAAATTACGATCTTACATTTGTTTCCCCGAAAAGATTAACCTCTGTTGCTGTGGAGGGATGCCTTCCTTCTCTTCCACTCTTTCCTTGATCCTCTCTACTTTGTCTGTGGGCTCGATATCAATTTCAATCTGCAGAAAGAAAAATCCAAAATCAACAATGAGGAGCTATCAGTAAAATATTCTGTTTGGAATTGCATCTGCATTCAGTTATTCGGTGGATTGAAAAATATTGCCTGCTAGTGACATGAATTGTCACTCTGTAACCGGCTCACAGGTATCCAAATTCCATAAAAAAAATAGGTAATTACCTCTTTCCCCGTCAGCGTCTGTAATAAAAAAGTAAGTTTTTTTCGTTAATCGGCAATTTTTAACGAATTTTCTCGATTCTAGCACACAATACCTTGACTTTGATCAGCATTTTCGGGAAGTTTCTTGGTTAGTTCTGCAGAAAGTTTACACTGTCGAAAGCCGACCAATTTTTCTGCTAGATGTCTGATGACATCATGAAGTCATCGACTTTATAGAGAGACAGTGGTGTTGAAAAAATCGCGGAGATCCACTTCAGCGCCCCCAAGTGTAAGCGGCAGTAGTAGCCATCTGATATTAGCCGCAATTGATTAATAAATCAAAATATAAACTTGTGCAATTGATAGTAAATCGTTCGCAGGTGACAGTAAAAGAGTTGAAATTGTTTAACAGTTGATCGTTTTTTTTATAAAAAATTAAAAACTATTGCCCCATGTAGTAGCCGCATTCTTTTTCCTAATCACTCTTAAAGGATTTTTGTTATTGCTATGTTTGGTAAATGGTTAGTAAATACTACATTCATTTGAATCTACGTTTAAGAGTCATTAGCATGAAAATAATCAGCAAAAAACCAAACTGTCAAATTGCGGGGTGGGGATAAGTGTTCCAGAGAAGAAGGGCGCATGCGTAGCAATGGAAAGGATAATTTTTCTAGCGATTTTGTATAACGAATCATGAAATTTAGTGAAGGATGATTAATCAGTATTGTTTATAATAGTGGTTAAACTTACAGTACGTACATTAATAATTAATAAAATTGGTTAACTAATTATTGATTTCACAAAAGATTATTCTTACGTCTGTATTCAATATTATCATCGTATTTTTTTGGTAAGACGAATAAGACCGGAAATCGACTCCGGCTTCCCGCCTTGCCGACGAGTAGTCTACAAGGATGGGATCTCGAGGGCACCGTGAAAATCTATTCTGTACTTTCGAAAAAATCCGGAGGACAGCAAATACAAATCGGCAATGGGACAAACTCAATGAGAGGAAAAGAGAAAGATTACGACTAGCGGCGACTGGTGAAACGTGAAAGTACACTCACCGAGGAGGGACTACTAAAGAGCCACAGCCCCCATGTATTTTCTGTCCAGAAAAATTTTCTGACTTTTTGTGCTGCCCCCTACGTACTACTTAGCC
>JAPYZN010000600.1:0-26015 GCA_030522865.1 Psyttalia lounsburyi
ACGGAAAGTAAAATAAAGGAGCCTTACTCACGTGCTTACCACCCTCGCCTTCGGCTCGGGCGGTAATTCTGCACGTGAGCAAGCCTCCTTTATTTGACCTCCCTAGGTGAGAAATATACTATTTTGAAAAGTGTGCCTTTACTCTTGTGAAAAAATTAATGACTCAAAAATCGACCAAATAATAATATCTTGCTCTGAGAGAAGAAAATTCCACAACTTCTCAGTAAAATTTGTTCACCCTTGACGAAAAATTGTCGAGATGCGTGCACAATTTTTGATGATTTTTCCTGAACCTCGAAAATGCCACACGATTACTAAATGGAACCGTAATTTTTACTAACAAGTTTCTCTCCGTTTGAAATTCATTAAAATCCCTGAAACGGAAATTGAAAAATGCGGGGTTTTGAAGAAATTCAATTATTTTAAAAAAATATGCGATATTATAGCTTATGAAATATTTTTGAAATGCAGAATATTATTAAATAACAAAAAAAAAATAGCTGAGAAATTAAAAATTAAACAACTTTCGACGGAGTAGTCACAGAGGAGAAAAATAAAAGCTGAAAAATAAAATTCAAAGAATTTCATTAGGAATGGAAAAACTGCTGTCGCAAAAGGTACGCCAAAAACTCCAGCTTTTTAATTAACACCAGCTTTTTAATTTTTAATTGGGCTTCCATTTCCTTTTAATTTGTCAATATTTACATCAGGTTCCTAACGCGTCAAATGTGCAATAAATTGTCTCATGAATTTTCTTTTTGCCGTCTGTCGCGCTTTACGTTATTTACCCGGCGGAGAGCCGCCATTGACTCAAGAGAAAATAAGAGACTTTGGCGGGAGTCTCTCAGCTGGGGTTATTAGCCACTAAGGCGTCGGAACTCTTCTTCCTGGTTGAAGAAAAATCCGCAAGATGGAGACGCGGGTGGAGTACACCGACGCTACAGTATTGAGTATATATATCCACCCCCTCAATTCCCCCGAACGTCACATCTATGAACTCTTGGGATATAGACATCCCAACTTTGACATTCTATTCGTATTTTCCTCTTTCTCCCCCCCCCCCCCACCCGGCGCCCCTTAAAAAAAAATCGCCCCCACTGAAATAGACATTTGCATGCATTAATGTAAGAAACTTTGTCATCCAATTATACTCATACTTTATTCCGAATGTTCCTAAATTCCCAGCAGAACGAGAGAAACAAAAATCGCCGAGTACACAATACAGCACGGGAGGATGGAATTGTCATGCACTTGACGTGAATAAATAAACGACGAGTGATTTGGATTTTTTAAAACATACTTTTCTTTAATTGATCTGTCACGCGAAAATATAATATATATAATCGAATTTTTATTCCCTTCAGTGAATAATTGATCACAATTATAAGTTTTTAATATTATTTTAACAATTTGAAGAAAAACATGCAATAGAAGTTGTTTCTTCCCGGGATTTTATGACGTGTTTCTTGAAATTTAAATTATCTGTCTGAGCAATTAAAAAATGAGATAATAACATTTGTCCGACGTCAATATGGATAAAATCCAGTAGATGTAACCCTTTTTTCCAAGATGTTAAGTTTTGAATTTTAATCACTGATAATCCTGTCCTAGAGTAGCCTTCCGCATGAATAAAATCACAATAACAGCCAAATGAAAAATGAATATTTATCGACACTTCTTGGCTGTATTTCCCCTTATCCAGGACCTCTGGAATACAGAACCTACCCCGGACTGATGAAATTGTCATAACTTTGACGCCAATAAATAAACTACGAGGACCGTAAAAACGCCGGAATCATCCTTTTTTTTCACCGATTCAATACGTTATGCATTTGGTAACATATTTCGCTTCGTCTCAGCGTAAATAAAATACACGGGCGAGACCGGGCTATATCCCAACGAAATAACGTTGACGCGGAGAAAGAGAAAAGAGTGTGTCGTGTGGCACTGGCTGTGAGGGAGGTGGGGAGCGCCTCAATGTGATGAGGAGGTGGAGGTAACAGTGGAGTCGAAGGATAGAAAAAGCCCGGGTCTACAAAGCGAGTTCGGCAGAGAGGGTTGTCACCTCCTACGAGGTCCCCCCTGTTACACCTCTGCGAAAAAGAAGCGAGACGAGGAGAAAGAAAAAAAAACGAGTGGGGAAAACCAGCCCCGGACTACATACACACGTATTCTCAGCAGTTTTCCATATCCCTACCCACATCGCACACATGCCCAATCTATGTACACGTCGTCAAGAGCAGAGTGAGGTGAGACGTAAGAAGAGAGAGAGCGAAAGAGAGAGAAGTTTGAGAACAAGGCACAAGAAGAAAAGGGGATGGTTCTGCGCAAGAAGAACGTGGCAGCTCCGAGCATAGCTAACTAGCTGAATCTGAATCAATACTCACTTCCGCCCCAGCCACCCACTTTCTCTGTCTTCCTCTCGTCTCTTCACCACCCCCTCCCCCTCCCCCCCCAAACCTCCCGCAACTTTTCTTCCTCCTTTAGGAGGCCGTACGAGTCCTTTTAAACCCTCAGTACCTCAATTCACGCTTTTCAAACGACGGTAGACGTTTGATCAGAACCATTGAAAAAAAGGAGAATTCGCCGACTCTTTGCACCTTAATTTCCGGCATTTTCAAAGTTCATTCTATTTATGGTAGAAAATAAAAAATTGGGGGGATAGTTTTTAAGAGAGTTTCACGCGTACTGGGGAAAGTTTCGGAGAATATTTTAAAAGCCTCTCCCCCCCCTCAGCTTTGCTCCCCGCAGGATTGAAGTGAACGACGCATCAAGAAGAATATAAAATGGGGGATGAAAGTGACTGGTTTCGACACATTTTTTTTTCACGAGTTTCTTCCTCCCACCCTCCGATCGATCTCCGCAAGTCTGGAGGAGAGTGAACTTGGGTGAAAAAAATAATGGAGAGAGAGGGAGAGTGGAAAATGGAAAGAGAGAGAGAGAGAGAGATTGTGTGCGTCGATGGGCTGGCGTTCTGCAAGATTGTCTCGAAGGAGTTTCATCACGCTAGAGGTAACTGCGTAGCGCGCGGACGTCGAGCCGTCTACCGGTCTCTATCACGGGCGGTTTGATTTCTTAGGCTGTCGAGGACTGATTCCGGGGGCTACCCTCCTGGCACACCCTTGGGTCTTTGTTCTTCATTTGACGAGGAGCGAGGCGATTTGTGATATCGAGGCGAGGCTCTCAAGACACCGCGGCTTATCGTCTAGGTAAAAATGGGTACATTGAGTAGTTCTTGCTGGGCAGGGGACCAAAGTGTAATAAAAAAAATTAGGGGTAACTCTGTTAATTCCAGATTTTTTCTCTTGCAGTAAAAAATGGGAATCAGGGAAATGTTACACATTAATTACATGTATTTCGATTCGGAGTCTTTTTGCAAAAATCAATGACTGATTGAAAGAAATGGTGAGTTTCTTGAATTTGTTATTCTCTCTCCTTGACTACCTAACCACGAATACCTTAATATTACAATACCAATTACACATGGGTATGAATTATCTTCATTTGTGCATGCAGATACAACAGTTTGAGTTGAAGGGGTCATACTCTCCATATACCACATGCATATCCACATGGTGTGGGCTAATTGTGTTGCGTGGGTGCGAATATGGTTTATAGTTCGGCGGAAAAGCTGGCCCACAGCCAGGCAAACGAGCTCACGTGACGTCACGCAACGGAAATAGCAACACGAGCTAATTAGGCGAGTCTCAGGGGCTTGCATATATGCATCTCTACGGTATCGCTCGAATGCTAAGGGAACTCATGCGTCCAGTCATTTGTGCAATCGTTACGAGATTGAACGCGTACACACACTCTCATTGGTCGACATTATACACAAAAATACTGGAGAATTTAAAAAATCACTTTCAACAGTTGAAGTTTCGTATACGAAGTAATGAATAACGCGTTCACCAGTTGTTTTGACAGGTGATTGAATGGCAGAGTGATGTTCAAACAGTTCAATTTTTAGTTACAGACATTCTCATGGTGCATCAGTTAACTACGAGGTGTGTTGGACAATAACTTCCGGTGGTGCTGAATAAATTAACAATGTGGGATTGATTGAAGACACAAAGTCATTTAAAATCATTTATTTCGACGTGATCAACGGTGGGAGTACGAAATTGAAATTATAATGACAATTGGCTGACAATGTGGAATGTTGTTCTCTGAATAAAATCAATTGAAAAATTAATTTCCGAGTCTCAATTATTGTTTTGTAGTTAAAGTGAATTCGACAATTTTCAAGTAAAAATCAAAGGGAAATTATAAAACTTATTCGAGTCTGTTAATGTCATAAATATGAATTCGAAAAGATTCAGCCGAATTTGTGCAGTTTCCAATGAATCATTGCAGTCAAATTTATAGTGTTCATACATTTTTTCAAAATTAGGTCGATCTAACCTATCCATATAAACCTAAAAATATTTAGAATTAATTAATTAATTGTAGTAATGAAAGACGAGAAAAAAATTAACAGTTTGGATGAAGAAGTGTCACTTTTTGAAAATTACTTTATTTTTTAATATTTAATGAAGTTAAAATTATCAGGTCCCCTCAGGCATACTAATTAAACTTTCAATCTGTCGAAAATAAAACTGTTTAATTTGCCCAATAGATTCAAGTTGTCAAATAAGTTTCTCCGAAAAAATCCGACTATTACTGGCGCTACATTGAAACAGTAGAACGAGAGATTTGGCATAAGTTGAGCGCGAGTTTATATTGCTGCTTAGCTTTCCCATGTATCACCACCCACGGCTCTATTACAACCCCCTCCACGATTTGATCGCAGCCGATATGTATATACAGAACTATAAGCCAAGGAGACGCGCAACCATACAATGCAGTACAACATCACTCCGGGTCGGTTCTTTTTCCACGCGTGGGCAGAGGCTAATTATGCGCCGCACCTTCGGGGCCCTTACCACTCCAGAAAATATATTCCCTCTTTCACTTGTACCGGTCAGCTTCCCAATGCTTCATACTCACTCTAAACGTTATAACGTTTCATATACACACGTAATGCCCGGGACTCGGGCACTTTTCACCGGTCGTTTCATTTACATAACAAATTGCGCCCGTAATTAACCAACAGACTGCCCGAGACAGAGTGAACGCCGGTGTGAGGAAGGTGGTGGGGATTCTCGGTGAGTTATGTGCGATGAGGTGACGAAGAGCGAGAGGAAGGAGGCGATGATGAAGCGATGCGCTGCTAATGTGAGGAGAAAAAGCCGGGGGAAATTATAATAAGTCTTTGGAAAACAATGTTAAAGCGCGCGTAAACGGTGTAAACGAAAAGGGGTGGGCAAGCGGGCGTGACTGCGTTAAGTCAAGTTAAGGCGAGGTTAACTCCCTTAATTACTCAGATTTAATCAGGATTCTCCCCCCGTGTCGTATACCGCCATCATACACGCCTTTGGCATAACTAAATGCGTTACATCGCAACTGCAGGCCTTCTTCACGGATGCACTTTTGTGCTGCGTTGAAAAAATTGGATATTATAATTGTTGAGACTATTGTTGGAGAAGTATATTATTTTCGACTGAATTATTAACTGAAGAGTATATGAATATATGATTCAGAATAATATTATCCAGAACTTTGTATTGATTGAAAATTCAAGAATACATCTGGGGAAATTTTGCTAATTTATATTACTTGTATATGTTGATTTTTTTTTTCAACTAAAATCTGTATTGAATTGAATCGAATTTCATGTGAAATTGAAATTTTGTAGGCGGAAGAAAATTGATATTACATTTTTACTCATAATAATCAATAGTTCAACTGGTAATTGTTATTAGCAGTTATTAATGACATTCATTTGAAATCGTTTCGCAATAGTGTATGAATAAAAATCCAACACGAGCGAGGAGGACATTCTCAATTCCAAAATGCCTTAAAAATTAAAAACAATAATTTTTAAAAGTACACGGTAAAAAGCTCGACGTAGGCCACAGTGATCTAGACTGACTCATTCGCACCTCCTCACCGCGATCCTCGACGTCCAGACGATCCAGCATCGTAATATGAAGGAAACTTGCGAATGTTAGTCGGGTGAGGTGAGGAGAGGGGTTGGCTCGCATGCTCGCTCACTTAACGAAGATTAATTGCACTTAAACCAACTGCGCGCGCGGTGAGCCGCTTCTCGGTGCGCCTCATTCTCACGTGACACCCGTGACCCTTTGAAAAAGACGAGAGTAAAAATTCTCGTCAAACGAGAGGGATAAAGTGATGCTTTTTGGCTGTTGTTTCATATGTTACGATGGGAAATTAATAAACGCCTCTTCGGTGGAAAAATAAAACGAGTGGCCGAATGGAGAAGGGGTTTCGAGAGATGAATGGACTCGGGTTGGAAATGGATATGCGGGTATGGGAGGAAAATAAATAAACGAAAGTGATTTGAGAGTGAGATAAGTCGAGTCGTAGATCAACAACTGACGCGTTGAGATTTCGTTGATAGGGGCGTTGAGTGATTAGAGAAGGTCGCGGTTCGGGAATTATAAGTACTTTGGCGAATTGCTGGCGAGTTTGGAGGATTTATTCGCAGAATTGTGATCGATAGGTGTCACTGTGGCGTCGTTTGATTACGCCTGTAATATTGGACGTCGATGAATTATGATGTATTTCTTCTCGCGGATGTGGACGGGGCGGGGAATGGGGTTTGCTTCGTTTTTCGGGGCGCTTCGAATGGGTGCCTAATGAAGTGGCTCTCGATCTCGTTGATTGGAATGACTGCGTAGATTTAGGATGATAAAGTGTCACTCGGGAGTTAAGGTGGGCTGGGAACTTCGAATGTGAGAAAGGTCGTTGGTCAGAATTCGGGGTTAGATGGGCTTTCTAATGAACCGATGAGTTTCGGAAATTGTAAGGCGAGGCTCAATCGAATCACAGTTTCACTGAAATTTCAAAGAATTTTGGCATTCAGCCGATGATGTCGACTGAAATTTGAAGGAAAAGTGGAAATTCAGTTAGACTTATTTTCCCCTACCTAATTCCGAACTGTTGTTTAGATTTAGATTCCTGATTTGAATTTTCAAACATAAAATTGCTAATACTTTTAAAAATCGTTTGCAACTAATTTCTTAGTCTTTCATTGTAACCTAATATTCAGTTTCATAATTTGTGTTTAAATATCAAGAATTAAAATACTGTTAACGCATTATTCAGACAGAGCAAAATTTACAGTCTCTTCAAGAAGTATGAATGGCACGATAAGAAAAACAGTTTCTCAAAACCTTTATAATCCGTCGACTAGCAGTGACGTCTACCCTGATAACAATCGCCAAGGCGGAGGTCGTGGCCACGTTCCTCGCCTCTCACCTCCCCTCATTGTTGTGTATAAAATATTATTTTGCCAGGCATTCACTCGGGACAACCGTCCGGGTGCTTTTTATGAAAGAAACAGCAGAGAGATTAAGAGCGACTTGGCCCAAACGAGGAGAGGAGCCCACGGTTATGGATAATTATCAAAGAGCTGGCGAGAATGTATATAAAAAAATCAAGTGGAAAAGATTTCGAGAGAGGTTAAGCGTGGTAGGAAGGAGAAAATTCACGGAGCGAATGTCCTGCGAGACAAAAGACACGCTCGTCCATTTTTTTTCCGCTTCTCCACTGTTCGTATTCATTTCAGTTCTATTTTTTCTTCAACCCCATTGTTTGCACTCATTGTGATCCTCTTACCACAGCCAAAAGTCTGCATTTGAAACTGAAACACAGGGGTAATCCCAGTCATCTCTCTTTACCTTTCCCATCTCTCTTCAAGGGCTCTAATTTATGATTGCCATTAATTGCTGGAATATCTTACCACCGGATTTCACGGCCTGAAAATAATACTTTAAAAACGGAAATTCAAGTAGAGACTGTCATTATGTTGTTTTTTTCCGAACATATTTAAGAGATTGTAAATTTTCCATTTGGAAGTCAGAAATTTCACAGATTATTTTTCAGTGAATGAAGAATTTCTCTATAATCAATTGAAAACTGTAAACTTTATTGCAATTATTCAATTGAAAAGGGAGATTTTCTTTTCATTTTTAGCGGAACTAGATTTTGTCCTCTTACAACAGCTAAAAGTAGGTTTTTGAACAAAAACAAGAAGAAAAATGTCAGTTTATCTTTCTTTATTTTCAGATCCTTCTTTAACGGCTTGAATTTACGATTGCCATTAATTGCTGGAAAATATTATCACCGGATTTCAATGAGGAAAGGAAACTCTTATTTCTCCATCTCATCCTCTTTCTCAATGGCCTCCTTTTTCTTTCATCGGATTCATCTTTTTATTGTCATTTTTCCCCACCCCTTTCTCCTCTCGACCCGAACGAAGATTGAAATAAATGGGGCAAAAGTTTTCTCGCGTAATGGAATTACTTTGTTTCGATATCCACCTCCACAGTGGCTACCTCCTCCACGTTTTTTTCCCTCCTTTTTCACGGAGAAGAAGAGCCGGACGGATCGGACTAATAGAACCCGGGGAGATAATTATACAATGGCTAATTGCACACCGGATGAGGCGCGGATTTTTACTCCCTTTTTTATACTTTGTTTCATCCTTCTCATTTTCCACCTCACAGTCTCGCATTATTTAGTTTTTCTTTTTTCATCCTGCAGGCACCATAACTAAATAAGCCACGAGGTTTCCACCACTCAGTGACTTTTTAATTTCGCCAACCAGCTTCGTAAAAATATTCTTATCATTTTCTCTCTCCGTAGAAAATTAATTAAAGCAGAATGACGCCTAGTGGAATGGGTAAGTGATAATTAACTATTACGGTGTAAAATTAAGATTTAAAAATCATCAAGTCCTCATCACAGAAGAAATTAGCGTCGCGAAGGCGCTTTAGACATTCTAATTCAAGAATATCTTGTTAGAAAATTACTTCGGAAAAATTGTGCAATTTATAACAATCATTTACATGGAATTAAGACATTTGTTCCTCATTATCTCATTTTCTAGGAATGAAATCCGACATTTCACTCTATTTTTTAAATTTGTCCTCACATTCTAGTTCTACCAGAAATCCAATGAATTTTGTAATTGATAATTTACTTTTTTTCAGATAAAATCACTGACATTGACGGGGAATGTTTCAATTTGAGAAACCCTTCAAAAACGACGGAAATGGGATGAGTCTAACGTAAAAACACTCCAATTTCAACCCTATCCCCCCCCCCCTAACACTTAATAAACATCATAAAATAATAAGTCCAAATAATTCTTTTCTCACTGTTCCCAAAGAAAAACAAGCCACCTCTTCGTGAGATTTTATGGCACAGGCTCACGGTGGACTTGATCTCGTGCAGAAATGCAGAGCCCTGAGCGATTTCGCGGGAACCGATTCACCTCCATATATATATCCACATCTTCATCTCTCTCCATTCTCCACACGTGAAATTTTTCGCGTCGCCGGGACGCTGAGCGAGAAGCGACCCGAGTACTGTGTAGAATGCACCAATGGCTATTCGGTGCCGAGTTAATAACAGGGGTGGCGGTACCGATTATTTTGCACGGCGATAATTAGACGTCGCGCCGGTCGTTCGCGAGGTAAATAACGAGAAAATAATTGCGCGACAGGAAGGGGAATAGGGGTTTCATCTTTGTAACGTACACACTATGATACATAATATGCGGCGCCTTCGCCATAACATGGTTTTATTTAAAAGCGCGAGAAGAGAGGAAAGTAATAATAAAAAAAAAACGAAAGAATAATTCTGGTGGAAAAACTAAAAAGGCAGAGCCAGGGGGTCAAATAATAAAGGAGTCGAGGGGTCAACGTTGAAGGCTCTCATCCCCGAGGACGTAGCCAAAGTGGTTGGGCTCTTGGATAAATTAAGAGTAAGAACAAGGGAGGAAGCAGAAGGATAAGTTAATTAAGTAATAAAAAGCCACCGCCAGTGGACGAGTGCTTCTCGTCTGTTGGAACGATCTCCCGTTGGATTTAAATTAGAATAAACATCCCCTAAATGAGTCGCCAGCGTCCCAGTGTCGCCGCAATCGTACTTACAACCCCCGGTCGCCTCTTTCTCCGGTGTCGCCCTGTCGGGCTAGTTAACAGTGGCTAATTAATTCTGGTCTTCTGAAATTGAGAGGAACGAGAGAGGGAAATTAAACGGCGGGCGACAGGGCGAGAGGGGGATAACATCGGAGTATGGACTGACGCGGGCCGATGGGTGGGTGGACTATTAAACTGAGCCGAGGCCACTGTCTGACTCTTTAATTAGCCCGTGGAGTGTGCCAGCGAATGGGGAGGTGTCGAGGGGGCGCCAGCAACAGGTGAGATGCAAAGCCAAAGGGTTAAGCGGTGAGACTCAAAAGCCGCGGGGACTGAAAAGTTATGGGGTGGAGAGGAAGTCTTGTCGTTGGCTTTTTCGTGCTTTGAGGTTTTACCGGGAATTTCGGGCCGCCGTCGCCTTTTGTTGGGTGATTGCTGTTGGAGGTGTTGAGGAGGGCTCTGAGGGTGGCTAAATGGGGTTATTGGCGAGGATGTAATTCAAGGGGAATTGTGAGAGATTAATTGATGAATATTATTGGGAGAATTGCTATTGAGAGAACAGTTTGGATGTGATGATTTTCAAAAGATTCATGTTCATTGATTTTTCACCGGAAACTAAAATTAAAATTAAAAGAATTTTTTTTTTATTTGAAACAATTTACAATTTATGAATATACTCACTTAGAGTTCTCTAATTTTCAACAACTTTGTTGATTGCTTGCAATGAGAAATAGAATTTACGTCAATTATTGGATGAAAATTTTCGAAAAATTAGAGATTACCTGTAATATAGTAGATTTCGTCTCTGGCCCCGAAAACCGCGATCTAACTGAACGGAGTGAGGTTAGAATCGCGGATTTTCGGGCGCCAGGGACGAAAAATAATAAATTGGCCTATGAATTATTTAGTTATATGAAAACGAATTACATGAAATTAAATAAAAGAAACAAATCAATACACTAATGACACAGGAAATCAGAAGAACAAACAAACTTAATGCACTAAAAATTGCAGGCCAATGAAGATTAATTAAACTCCCATGAAATGAAAGCATCAAAAGCATTTTTGTGAAACAATTAAAACCTGTTGAATACTGAACTAAAAGATAAAAGGCGAAAAGGGCGAATCATACTGGTGGAGGGAAAGGGTTGAAGTGAAAGTGATGAATATTCGGGGATGAATCTGGTGGGCTTTAAAAGGGGTTCACGAAACACTGACGGGGGTGGGGTATGAAAATGAGGACAGTTGAACCTAATGAAAAGTACATTATTACCGCGAGGGGACGACTGAACGGGTTGAATGTGATAATTTGCGCGGGGGAGTGCGCATTGGGGCTGAGAGGATTGCCGTATGCCAGCGACAGGAGTCCTTAACCCTCTGCCCATTTAATTATCCTTGAAACATGCCTTAAATATTGTCGGAGGGTTGTGCAAACGATGAAAACGCCACCGCAGGGGAAGGGTTGAACCCTCTAGCCTTGTTAAGTGAACAGAGATTTCGTCACCGCTCACTTGTGCCTAATCCCCTTGTTCAATTCATCTTGACGTTGTGATTTCGTAAATGATAGTCTTGAGAAAAAGCTAATTATCAGAAATTTATTGAGTCTCTCTAGCTGGGGAGATCTCAATCGTAGAGGTATTTTGATCGGTCAAAAATGTTTTTAATCCTTAATCTCATATTTATGAGACATAATAACATAAACAAGTTAAGGTTACAGGCGAACCGGAAATTTGTATCGAAATTTTGGGGGCAGTTTAGTTACAGTCTAGATACCAGTAAAATTATATTGTATTTAGTTCCATGTAGAGTAAAAAAAACTAATAAAATTTCAATCCTTAAATCAATTTCAGGCGAATTAAAATATTTACCAAACATCAATTTATAGAGTTTCTCTCCAGAGGATGAGATTAAAATTGCCCATCAAGTCTCATATAGTACGATAGAGGAATTTTTATGTGTCAACAACCTTCCCACCTTTCATTCTAGAATTTACAGAATACATAATTGATCGTCTCCATCGTTTTATCTCAAAAAGTCCTAAGAATGCACACAAATAAAATACGTTATCTCTGAGGTAATGTACTTATCTCTAATTCTCCCAGTGTGTACGTAAAAAAATCCCCCTGCATTTTATGGAACGATTTCGCACCAAGCGTTCAATAACTGTGAATAAATTTTCGCTGAGTGCGATTAAAAAATCGTTAATTATCGAAATTCATGTAAAAAATTGACACTTCCCTCAATCGTTTCCATAAATGCATGTACAAAGAATATATTATTCTAAATGTTTAATTCTTATCTTGAATTCCACAGTTAGGTCTGCGAGGATTTTCATACAACCGTTATTAAATTCTTTATTACCCTGTAAGGCCCACATGTAAATATCATGGGATTTTTATTCCATTCATTGATGACCACTGCCAACTCAAGTGTCCACACAAGTAAATGCGCGAGTGCAGGATACCAAGGAGGGGGGTCTAGACTCGTACCTATTAATTGTCTCTGTTGATTCATTCGATCGTGCCGAGTGTATCAAGCAGTTGGACCCCAAGCAACCATTGGCCATTGGTACTGGAAACTTGAGGCCATTTACGAGCCCGAACCCCTCTTCTAATTCCCGTGAAAGCCGTTTGTATGTGCAACGATTAAAATTAACCGAACGTGCCGATTGAAGAATGATCATTCGAGAATTCCAACTGGGATTCTCCTGAATACCTACAATGAAATTGAATTGTTCAATCCCATACTCGTTTTAATTCTCCAATCAATTAATCAGCAATTCGATAATACTCTAGTCGGGAGTTGAGTAATTTTTTATTTTTATTATGATAATTTTTCGTGCAAATATCAGTGCGAAATTCCAAAGCTTGTGGACAATTCGAACGAATTCAAATATTCAGTAAAATTTTTCTGAGCTGGCGAATTGAAAACTGAAGCATACAGTAATTTTTCCGTGTTAACCACCTTCTCCATTAGCATTCTAGAATTTATAAAATACCTAATTCAATAAATAACGAATTTAAATTTCATGGATCACTAGTTATTTCGAAATTTTTGAGCCAGAAAACAATATTTCCGAAACTTACTAGAATTCTACACGGAATCAACTCAAAACTGTTTAATGGTTGTTAATTTCGAAGAGAACGATATAAAATTATAAAGTTAAAATGATTAAAATTTGAATACCCCTGAAAATTGACGACGATTGCAAATTTTTCAGTCGCAAAGAGGCGAAAATCCCTCAACAATTAGAATTTTAACTGGGTTATTTTGAAATACCTCGAATTAAATTAATTGCTCACTCCAATGCTCGTTTACATTCCTCACGCGTGGATATCTTAAAATATTTCGTGTCTATTTCCTTATCATTTGTCACTGATCTCGCAATCAGTACGTGTTTTTTTCTAGTGATGGTGAGATAAATTGACAGGGGGAGGGGGAGGGGGAGTATGCCAGTGATGTGGCGTATACCCAGAAGCCGAGAGACTAGGTGAAGCTGGAGAGACCCTGACCGTGACCTAACTTACTTTATGGCTTCCATGCCGCAGTGAGAAAGGGAAAGAGACTGGAGGTGACGCGTGGGTGGCTAGAACGCACATGCAATGACGCTTCTGTATTTGGATCGCATATACCCCTATGGCACTTCATATCTGATACATGTACCCGTGTTGAGGCTGAAACCTTCAATAGAAACCCGGGTGATTCGAACGCAATTTACTACAAGAGTGAGTTACTTTGAAAACATTTTTAGTCATTTTTATCATTGAAAATCAACAATTTCCTCGGCCAATCAATGGACTTTTGCAAAATCAACTCAATTAATTCAATTTTTAAAAAATAATTGTATCCTCAGTCAAATAATTTGAGTACGTCACAATGATTTTTAGTATTTGAATGATTATTATTATTTATTTTTACACAAAAATCTCGACTTTCTTCGGAAATGAGATTTAACGTCCCCTGAAGATTTCCGGTCCACAATTCCCGAAATTCCAATATTTTCCAACGTTGTAATAACTCCACTCCATGAATAAATAATTCTTTATTACTATTTTGACCACTCGTGTCTCTCGACCATTGATTAATCCTCTCAAGTCTGAATAATGGATTTTTCATTTTACCCAGTTTGTTAAAACGCTCGGTATCTCTCGGGCATTTCCATTGTACTTTACGATTTCGAATTAAAAATTAAGAGAATAAATAAGAGAGAAGGAGAGAGGAAGAGGGAGCCGCGATGAAGGTTTAACCTGGCGCGTTCTTTGAACCGTAGACCCCGTCGTTTGGTCGTGTCCCACGGGTGAGAGAAGTCCGAGAGACTACGATCCCATCTGAGAAAAACGAAGATAAACCCTGAGGAATTAATTAAGACCGGGCAATCAAGGAGATAGCCGAGGATGAGGGGAGCGGAGACGACAAAAAGGCGCGAGGAATCGAGTATAAATATCCAACGGTGCGTTTAACACGCCTTCAACGAACCTCTTATCCCCCTCCACCTCTTGTCAAGCAAAAAATACGAAATTCTTATTTTTGTATCTTGCGATACCCTCTTTTTACAGTCCAGCAGTCCCAACCCTTTGCACTGTCTTCTGCTCCCCTTCTCCTTCACCACTGGCATCGATTCACATTTTACAATCTCTCTCTCAACCAGCAAAACCGCTCCACTCGGTGAGTAACGGCTATTCCAAGAAGTTGTTTCAGATAGGGAGCTAATTTGTTCGCACTCAGTTTGATACCTGCATAAACTTGGCGCAAACTTCGTATACATATTTACACATTTGGGTTGAGGGAGCCCAGCCGTGAGGGAGATACGACCGAGAGATTTGTGAACACTGTGGCCCACAGGCTCCCTTGAAAATTGGAATCCCGGGGAATTAATTAGTCGTGGAGAATTCAATTCACCTGCTGTTTCGAAAAATTAGTTAACTCTTGAGCTTAATACCAACCGAATTTTGAGAGTTTTTATTACTTAAAATCCCGTTCCGTACCAAAAAGCTCCACCCAAAAGGTCAATGAGGTTAATTTTTTTAACATCATTTAAAAATATGAAAAATTATATAAGTTGTATGAATATCATTCAATTTTTTATCAAAGCTTTTAGTGATTAACAAGAGTTCTGCGATATATAAACGTGATATCATGAAACTTTAATTAGTTAACTTCGGTAATGAAAAATTCAACTGTAACAAAGCAAAATGAATTGTATTCAATTAATATTACATCAAAACCTCCGTTACTAAATAAAATCACAGTTTTATTTGTGACCATCACTTACATTTTCATGTCTCCATTATTAATAAGCAGTCCCCACGAGGACGTTTTTATTTGCCTTCGTTCCCACGTAGATTAATTATGCAATCAAATTATCTACATTAATTATTCCCATATTAAATTGGACTCCTCAGAAATTACTTACGAATGTGAATGAAATTCACCTGCCATCAGAAAAATTTGACGACTTACAATGGAGTTTAATTAAAACATGAGAGTTTTTATCGAGATGTCGGTTGTCAGGTGCTGAATCTCTCTCAAAATGGACAATATGAAGATACGAGGGAGGGAGGGAGGAAGGGAGAATGAGAGAGGATGGCCTGAAAAGATATGCGTGGAATGTCGGAGGGTGGCGATACTGTCGTCTCGTATACCCCCTTGCATATTGCGGAAGACGTCTTCACGAGCTGCTGCCCAAGGAGCATATATAAGGGGCCGCAGGCGGAGAGGGACAGCTGGGGGATGGACCGCTGGGTGGAAGGGGGTGGTATATCGTATGAGTTATTAAGATAGTTGCGCGCATGCTCCCGCCTCTTTCATCGATTCATAAGAATATCCTGTCTTCGTTTTGTGAAGGTAAGTATGTGTGGAAAATCCAGTGCCGTGGCGTCGTACCTACCCTTATGAGTGTATCTACCCTGTGGGGAGAGACCATGCGGAGAAAAAATCCTGAAATTTCAGACTCCGCTGAAAATTCAGCGACACTATGTTTTTTTAAGTAGCGTAAACCCAAAAATTTAGTTTATATTTTAATGTTTTGTTTCAATGATTGTTTATTAACTTTTATGAAATAATGCCACTAAAATTTGTAGATGTCATTGATTTATTAACAAAATTTTAAATTTTTAATTACGAAATTTGTTGATGTTTCATTGGAATGCTATTTAAAACATATATTTGTCTCTGAAACCAATTCGATAAAAAAAATAGTGAATTTGCTGCTTTATATAATTCTATTTTGTATATTTCATACGTATATTTCTTCGTTAGTTATTCTATCGATTTTTTTCAGTTAAAATTTCCATACAAATAAAGCAATCTAATTATTTTATTAATTTTTTTAAAAGTCGACTAAGCTCCTTTTATCCACTTCCAATTGTAAAATAAGAAATGTTTATTCTATAAAGGCTCTATTTTTTTATACTGTTTCCCGTAATGCTCGACAAAATGTACAAATGAAGTTGTCTATCTGTCACTCTTGACTATTTGTTTTTTTCAGTGGGGCGAGAAAGTTGAACTCATGCAATAATCTACGATCAATTAAAATTATTTGTAATGAATATGTTATGGCTCAGTGTAAAATAAGTAATCCTATATGTCAATGAAAAAATTATAATTTCCATGCATTACAGATCAGAGAGGAAGCGGCATTGAATAATTTTTTTGGACTCGAATAAAATACAAATCAATTCGACTTTCCACCGCAATAATCAACACGGACAGTAGTTGTAACAGTGTCGCTGGGGTCACGCCTTCCTTACCTCGTGATGAGAAACCGGTATAGCCTTTCCCTCTTATTCACAAATACACTCGTCTCGCTCATTCTTTTTCCACTATGGGTTTCTCGGTAAAAACGACACGTGGGCGGTGCAGAGGTGAACGGTATTATACAAGGGAGTCTTTGGAATAACTGACGGTATTCTCTGCGGATGAAATAAAATATTGAGCGTTTATAAGCTGCAGCCGGTTAAATTATTATTGCCTGGGCAGTGCGCGTGTGTCCCAACCCTTCCACAATGCGTCTTATACATTTGAGTGTTGTTTACGGGTGGAGTCGATAAAATGAGGGTATGAATGATGCGGTTGTAAACATGTATCGTTAAGTTAAACCTCGGAATGGAGAAAGAAAAACAGTCGGAGGATTTGAGATGCGTTGGAATAAATAATTCTGGTGCATTGGGTTTTGTAGGGTTTTTAGGACGTCTTAATTGGTGACATTAGACGCGTAAATAGTAGACAAGACATGTTTATGGTCCGAATCTGAAACCCAGATTCTCAAAACGCTTAAGTTGACACTTTGAACGTCCTTTTACTCTTATCTTCTTAATTACTTTGAAATTCTACTTCGTTACAATTATCTACAGCTCATCCAAAATTCTGACGAAAATTTTATTTCTGCCCAAACCGTGGCCCAACACCTGCTGCAAAGCAATTAAAAAAACTAATTTCCTAATTCACCAATTCCTTACAGAATTGTCAGTAAATAAATCTTTGACAATTTCTCTGTAACAGTCAAACGGTGAGTAAAAGTCAAAGAATTATTTTGAAAAACAACTAATACATCATAAATTTGAAAGAAAAATACCTCGATACACTCAGAATGTCAAGAATGCATGTATTTATAGCTCAATATTAAAAATTAAAATACTGAACAGAGAGTAAAGGAATAGTTGAAAAAAGAAAACAAAGCGTCTTTAGTTTAGATTTCCTACTGTCGTGGCGATGGGAATTTTGGTTACGATACTGAGGCTGAAGTAGAGGCAAGTGTACAGTCTGTCGGTGGAAAAGTGTGTGGGAATTTGAGGGTGGGTCGGTTTTTTTTTAAGGATGAGGTGGCTGGCCTGGATCGCCTCGGGGCGCGGGTGGGGGGTGATCTATGCGTTTAATTAACCATAGAGACGCTCCTACCCCAACTCTTAGCCACTCTTAGTTCAGGGCTGGACGGTACTGATGGGGTTGCTTCAGTTGTGGTGGTACTTACGGCCACTAACCTCGGTATGGGGCGAAGTGAGAGAAACAGAGAGGGCCGGTTACGTCAGACGCTTCGAGAAGAGAATGAGGGAGGTGAGAGCGGGTAGTTTGCTATCGCCGACGGAATTAACCCCCGGGAAAAACTTATAATGTGTCTTGTTAGGAGAGGGCGAAGTAAGGGATGGTGGCTGGAGGTGGATGCGGACAAGCTGATACACCCGGAGTCCACACGTTCAATGGCCTCTGCCGATGCCTCGGAACCTAGAGGTGATTAATTTAGAAATTACTGGTGAGGACAAGAGGACGCGCTTGGCGTTTTTTCTCGTCACCTCAGTCAGCATTATTTATTTGGCGTTAAACATTCGCGATAAATGCGGGACAAGTCACAGCAGCAGGGAACAAAAATTGTTCTATTATGAGAGCCATTCTTTTAAAGCTTCAGGCATTTTTCATAGAAAACGTGAACAATTGTAATAAAATTTATTTTTTAGTTGAGAAAAATTTGAAATAAGAAAACTCATTAACTTTTAATTTTTTAATAATATTTATCTGGTTATTGAAAGGAGTGGATGAATCTCAAATTTTAAACGATTGAAGACAAATGTAAATGTTGAACAGTTTTTTCATTTGTTAGTAGAGGGAGTTCGCCCCCCCGCCAAGATCTAGATCCCTCTCATCACCAATCCCACCCAGATCCCATACGTTCAATGGCCTCAGCTGCTGCTTCGAAACCAAGCGGTAATTAATCTCAAAATTAATGGTGAGGACAGGAGGACACGTTGGATTTTTTTTCTGTTTACCTCAGTCGACGTAATTTATTTGTCGTTAGGTAGTCGCAATGAATGCGGGGTGAGTGACAGCCACAGACGGATAAAAAGTGAAGGACATTGAGTTCTGCAGGTGAGTTTGTACTGAGGGTTTTCCCACTATCATTGTCGATGATTCCTTTCCACCCCCCGACTCTTGACTATTTCTATGGTCGTTGTCGGTAATACCGGGGGAGACATAATGGAGCCAGGGCTGCCCCCTTTCACAAGAGAAATTGATATTTTAAAAATAGAAATTTGTGGGAGGGTAATTGCACCGATGATAATCGGTACACAATTTGCCTTGTGTTTTCTTTTCTCTCATTCACGTGTTTCTGTTTTGAAAAGCTTTCAACAGTGTTTCAATGGACTGGAGGAGTGTCGATTTGGGCGCGGTGGAGCAATTATCATAATTACCGGAATACGGGGAACGCAATCAGGATCACCCAAGCGGTCGAAACGCACTCTGATTACGTTTTCTCACTCTTTTTCATATACTTTATGTTTCTGGTGAGGTTTTCTTATTGTTTCATCGGGTCTCCCTCTCTCTCTCTCTCATCCCCAAAATTCAACGGCCTTCAGTGTGTACGTGTCGACCGTGGACACACGTCCGCGTTGATATAATCACTTCCCCATTTTTTTCAACTCCCTCGACTGTCAAATGTATATATACGAATTTTTTCCCTTCTAGTTTTTGATTTTTTTTTTGTGTTTCTTTTGGAAGAATTAACGCCGCTCCCTAATTACCTGCGCTGCCAACGGCCCCTGAATTATGTTGCGTGTTTATAAACGTACGGATATTCATATTTTTATTCCTTTCGGCTTGACAAAACACGCAAATAAAATTCAGAGAATTGTTATTAATTATGAAGTTTAATTGTTTGCCCCATTTCGTTTTTCGTTTTGCTGGGCCGTTAAAACTCAATCGCGGTTTTGCGAATTTTATTAATAGCAAACTTTGAAAAAAAAAAAAATGTTTCCTCCGACTTGATCAACGAAATTGATATCATGAAAAAAAAATTACGTCATTTTTTTTTCATTAAAGGAGGTATTAACATTTCAAAAGATCCGGCGTATCTATCTTGCGCACTTCACTCCCCCCCACATTAATTTTACGTCTCATCAATACTTCATAAAAAAATCGATTAGTCCAGGGTAATTTTGCGCCAATTCATGCCTGTATAATCAAGCACTCCTGCGCGTGGCACATGTGCAACCAGAGTCCCTCGACATCTATAACGAAACGTCACATCCGTGTGTCAAGTGACGAGAGCGGAAATGGCCCGTAATAAAAGAGTCACTTCCGTCCGTGAAACAATAAGTCTGGAATAACCATGCCTTCCGCGATTCATGAAATGTGTGCATTGCCCACGATAGCTATTATTATCCCATTTTCCCGGACTAATTTATGTCAAAAATAATTTTCGATCGTCATCCCCGTTGTTCTTCCTCCGTTCCCTCCCGCAGGCACTCATAACCCCACGAACTCTTGAACCTCGTAAAAACTCATTGAATTGACTTACTCTGGTTTTAGCGAAGACTGTGTTCGATATATCGATTTATTCCACACTTCACTCCCCTTCGGTCTCCCCCCTCCGACCTCCGTGAGAATTCTATTTCGCATTATTCAATTTTCACTTTCCTCTTTGCCTTTATGATGATACAATTTTCAGGTCGTGAAGAAGGAGTGATATCGGCTCGTTGTATCGATATATATGTAAACCCTCTTCCATAACCCCTCGGAATATCGAGCAACGTAATTCCAAACGATAAAGAAAAACTTGGGATGTGCTCGTTCTTTTTCCTCATCTGGTGTACGATATCAAGTAACTCGTTGAAGAAGTTTTTAGAAAAGGGTAAAGGCAAATAGAGTGGTTTAAAGACTTCAATTGATCAATTTTTGACTGAGTTCTGAGGGTTAGGAGAATGCCGAAAGTGTTTGGTTGATTTCAATTTTTATTTAAAATTGAGGAATGAATTTTTTTATTTTTTTTCAAATACATTGATTCAGTCTCAAAATAGGTTGGGTTTCAATTTTTTTCTCAATATCCACTTCCACAAAAATTTATCAACGATTTTGAAAGCCTCCACTCGCTCGATTTTACAATGCAATGGACTGCAGTATATTTTATATATCAATTGACTTTTTATTAAATTATACTAAGGGTTTCACTATTGTCTTCAAATTCTTGTTTCAATCATTATTATTAGCGATAAATATTGGCATTTTCATAGCATGTCCGTAACACTCTCGGAATTTCCCATGCATATAATTCGAGTAAAAAGTTTTTCAGCCGCGATGTACGGTATCAGATAACTCGTTGGAGAAGTTTTCAGAGAGGGTAAAGGCAAATAGAGTGGTTTAAAGACGATTCACTTTATCAGACTTGGTCGTACCCCCGTGCTTTCATTAATTCCCGTCGTATTTCTCACCCGTACGTTCCAGGCTAAATCGCCCGAGTGAGAGAGTCCATACCTCTCTGGTATATGATGGTAATACCGAGTGCAAAAGAATGGGGAAAAGGTGCAAAGGAGGGGTGAAACGGAAAAGATCGTTAACTGCGTGCCACGTACGGTGGGACAACCGGTTCTCTCTCTCTCTCAGTTATTCGTCGTTAATTCGCCGGAGAGGAGTAAGTAATCGGCGGCGGGAATGGCGGAGTCGCACGAGCATTCGCGGCTATACTTGACCACCATGACGCTATATCTGTTGTACGCCGGAGTGTCTCGTGAGCACGAGCTGGGGCTGAACTCGACGACGTGTCAAGTTATGTCCCCCTGGCAGTCACTGTGTGGGGCGAGATAAAACGCCAGGAGAGAGAGATAGGTGTCATACCGATCAAACTTGTCGTCTTCGGGGGTGTGTGTGTGTGTGTTCGCCGGGTACTTTGGGACTTGTTGGAATTTTTATGAGCATTTATAACGTGTGTTTGAGAGTCCTTTGGTGAGACTTAAGTACTCGCAAGATTTTCTCATAATTCGCGCCATCAATGCCCATTTCCCAAGATCGTTAAATTCAATATTTATATTTATACAAATATTTTGTGGTGAGATCGGTGGTTTATTAGTAATTTTATTATTTGTTGGTTTATTGTTACTTACCAGGAAAGTTGGATGGCATAGAACTGGAGGCTTTTTCTGAAACACGGAAATCCAATTTTTAGAATAGTGTAATTAGCCAGACTGTTTTAATTGCATTCATTCAAAATTTCACATTCAATTGCGATTATTCTTGGGAAATTGACAGACAGAAAAAAATCAGATGACTGTAGTTTTAAATTTTTCACTAATTGAAAATGCAGTTCAATTGAGTATGGAATATTTACATTTATATTTTAAAAAATCGAATTCATTGAATTTTCTCTCAAATTGGCAATTTCACATTTTTTGTCTGTGTGTTAAGAGTTTTGGCAGAAATTGATCCTTACACAAAATCATTTTTCTGGAAGTTCGAATTATTGAATTTCCTCTGTGAGTTAAAAAGGAAAAAAATTATATTCCTTATCTACAGCTTTTTTGTTCATATTAAGAAGAAATTGCAAACCCAAACGGCAAACATTTTCGCGAAATACTTGTGTCCCTTCGATAAAGAATGTTTCATCTGTTGTTCGGTAAGGCGAATGTTGTTTGATAATGTGAAAATTTAACAATAGTTCAATGAAGGAGACAACAATAAATGGAGTCGAAACTTTCACGTCGATTATCCCACATAAATGAAATGCCACAGAGGCTAGAGCAGTCCACTCATGCTATACACCTAGAGCCTAAGTATTATGTTATATTTCATATTTCTCCCAACGCGGAAACTACGGGATAATTTGAGGAGAATGGACTGCAATTATTCGATGGGGTGTGCATACGTAAGGAGGGTGCGCGGTGTCTCGTCAGTAGACTTACATTTACTTCCTTTAATTTTCTCCCTCCCTCGGCATTGTCTACCTTTGTGTGTTCACTGTCCAAACTAATAATCGAAACAAGAGGTTTTATACAGTTCGTCGTGAAAATCCATTCGTCGATTTCACCCGCGTGACAATATCAAATAGTACGATTATTTTCCGCTTTGTACCCTGATGTACTTGTATTGTGGCATTTATGGAGAACTTTTAGCTGCAATTTAGAGCGAGTGTGTAGTAGTGGTTGGCATATGTGTGAGCTAAACGACACGCGACCCACTGGGGAAAAGTTAACGAATATTGAATTTCGAAGCCATCGACATTTCTTAACAAAGAGAAGCCGTTAATCATCGACTATAATTAAATTCGAGTATTAACACCGATAGACAATTAAATAAAATGATTCGATAGGTGATTGGGAGAGTAAGAAGTGAATGAACATTATCTATCGATTGGATTCAATATTTTTGCTGGAACTGTTGCAAAAAGTCTGTTTGTCTTTGCATCAAAATCTCATTGAACACTGCTAGATTTCGGAGATATTTAAATCATCGTGCATTTCAGTATTTAAATGTTCGAGGTTAAATACAATTTAAGATCAAAATGTGCCGAAAATTAAATGTGCACAGCAAAAATTCAATACCAATAATTTTTTTGGGTGAAGTGAATATTTCCGAAATCAACTCAATTGGAAGTGGAAGTCCTAGTAACATTAACTTTAACTTCACAACTTTCTTTAGACCTCCAACAGTATTGGCACTTAGTATAGGTCATGCTATAGATTCTAGTATAGGTCAGCTCCGTTACACCTCCTAGTAGGCAATATCACCGAAAAATTCATAAAAATCGATAATTCTTTTGAAAATTTCAAAATTTAGGATTTAACATTTTAAGAGTTTCTTAGCGTTGCCAGTTCCACGAAGTAATCACGGAAAATAGGAAATAATTCAGATGATTTTAGTCAAATTAACTAAAATTCAATACGAAAGATAATGACAAAAATAATTGTTTTAGGATATTTCACCCTTCTAAAACCGCGAGTTTTTAAAAATTGAAAATGTTCCCCCGAAACCTAAAACTTTCTTTATCCAAAGTCCAGACAATTTTCATTATTAATTCAGAGATAAAGGATCCTCAATGAAAACAATTTTTCAGGAGATGTAATTTGAATTATCCATTTTATTTTAAATTTATGCTCGAAACTGAACATGAAACTCAAATAAATTCTCTATAAAATGATAAATCAATGGACCACATAGAATCGTCACCATTTCCAGTTGTTCTAATAACAATTGAATGAATTTTACAGTTTCAACGTCAATTATTTCAAATAAAAAAAAAATGCGAAGTAAATTTCCCTCAACAAATCGCACTTAAAAATTTGCCACCACTTTCGCATGATTACGACTTTATTATAGAATGTTATGGAGTAACACTGGGTTAGTAACACGTGCCCATGGGTCACGTGGTACTCCGAGGTAGTGTACAGAAATCTCTTATCCATGCGATTAAATGAAAATTTGTGTGTGACGTCGAGTAGAAGTGCACTATAGCCGCAAGGGAGTTAGAGAAACCCCAGAAAAAAACAGAGAGAAAGAGAGAGAGGGAGAGAGAGAGAGAGACAGAGAGAGGTTGAGAGGGGGCGATTATGAGCGGGTAAGTGGCGCCGTCCAGTTTTTACTCCCTCCGCCCCATCTTACTCCGGCTTTTTTTCTTACCCCTGTTCCCTCCAGCGAACTGGGCTTTTATACACCCACACCCTCACACAAATGCCTCAACTAAATTCCCCCCCATCGGATCAATACGCTAAAACATTGCCACACCAAGATGCCGTTGGCCCCGTCAAGGCGAAAGAAAAGATTTCTTAGGGTCAGAAAAACTTTGCCAACCTTTTAAGAGCTCCTTTTTTTTCTAGTGTGTTGGACATTCTTTTAATACTTATGGAACAAGACACCTGTTCTCTTCTTTATGAAGATTTTTCACGGGACGACGGTAGTTGGAGGAATTGTTGTAAGCAGTGAATAAAAATATTACTCGGAGAGGGACGAATTATTGGTGTGTGAAGATATAGTGTAAGAAAATTGCTAGGAAATTTTCGAAAAGCTTCAGTTTTTTCAGAAATATTTATGTAGACGAAATTTTTATATGTTTTAGGAGTGGAAAAATCAGTTGAATTGTGGTGTATCCAATGAGTTTGGAATGTTGAGATCCCCATAAAAATTAGTGAATATGTTACGCTTAGAATTTTTTCCAAGTGATAAAAAAAGCGTATAATTAAAGAAGAAATCATATCGAAATATATAATTTAGCATAAATATGTCAGAAATATCCCCAGCAATGGCAAAAAATTTTGTTATTAACTTATCCATTCATTCAAAAATCGATAATAAAAAATTTTAAAAAATGAAGGTGGCTGAACCGAGATCCGTCATACTTGAATGGCTTTAACTTTCAAAACCTCAAAACACGTACTTCCGAAAATAGAGATCTGACCGCTGCGGCCCTTTCCAGAGGGTGGAAAAACTCTTCTAACTTGGAGAGAGGAACACGTCCATGGCCTACCGCAAACCACGTAAGGCCGACGTCCAATTCAACCTCCCATCTCTCGCTCTCTCTCTCTCTCTCTCTCACTTTCCCCTTCGATTCCCCCTGTACAGCTCTGGTCACCGCCGCGTACTGGATTGTGAACGAGCGAAAAGGACAGATAAAACGAGGACTGTAGTGGCCGTCACACACGCTCGATATATCGATTGTGGAAGAAAACGAGCGTACGACGAGACCACACATGCGGGGGGCGAGTCAGCCTCAACTGTGACGTGTGTGTCTGGCCGGTGTGGTCGCACTTGTTGCCCGCAGTGCCCAACCACCCCCTTGAGGCTTCGTGTGTTTGGAAAATACACTTGTCCAAGTGGTCGGGAGAAAAACGCTCAATTTGCGACATTGCAATGGGTAACACCTTTTGTCTCTGTTGTTTGTGACGCGCGGACACGTGGGACTGGGCTAGAGTCACTGTAAAAACTCCTGTCGGAAATTGAAGCACTTTTGTCTCTTTTCTTACAACATTTCGCGAAAAGAAAAACAACGCATGACGTGAAAAATTATCTACTCGATAATGGTCAATATTTCCATTCCGATAACATGAAATATTGCTATTTCGAGATATTTAGCAAATCCCTCGTCTATCAAAGTTCTTATCATTAAACGACAAAACGCGTCACTTGATAGAATCCAAGTTTGGGTCATGCCAAAATTAGCGCATAAAGCTCCCCGAGTCGAAATTTTCGTGGGTTTTCTGACGTACGTTCAGCGTCCACAGACGTTATTCTTTGATGTTGACATTTTCCGCCGAATTTTCATCTTCTTTT
>JAPYZN010000601.1:696-26702 GCA_030522865.1 Psyttalia lounsburyi
ATTCCTCACGTGCTTACAACCCTCGCCTGCGGCTCGGGTCGTAATTTTGCACGTGAGGACGACTTGTCTACTTTTCCTCCCTAGGTGAGAAATATATTAGTAGTTTTCTCTAGTTAAAATTTTTTAGACTATCAAAAACAAAGTAAATATTTGTACTTTTACTTCTCACTTCACATATATCCTTACGGGGATTCAACTTCTGGACGTTCGAGAATATATTCTTGACCCGGTTGTGCAAATAAATAGTTACCCTAGACGTTTCGCACGGAGTCCAATAACAATTTCCTCAATCTCCTCTAGCATTGTTATTTTATACACAACCAAAAAAAACCACTGATGTCAAAAAAAATGAAATCAATGTGCAAATTTGTATTTTCATTTTTTACTTCAATATTTTTTCGGGGATTGCCCTTTTGGACGTTCTGGAATATTATTCACTCGTTTGTGGCAAGAAATAGTTAGTCTGGACGTTCCACAGAGTGTCCCAAAAAAATTACACTCAATCTTTTTCAGCGTTGTAAACACGATTTTTTCAAAATGGAGAAATAGAGTAAACATTTTGATCTTTCACTTCAAATGTTTTTCGGGGATTCACCGTCTGGACGCTGTGGGCTTGATTAATAAAAATAAATTCGGCAACAGCGCGTCAAAAGCCCACGCATGCTTCTAATATCTCGAAAACTTCATGAAATCCATTCTGCCAACTGTGGCGCACGGAATTCCATGTGCTTGTAAGACAATCAAAACAAACAGAAAATGAAAGATTCTCCATTTATTATAATTATAAAATCGCATCATTCAATTTGGTGGAGTTGAAATAATTACTGGAGTTTTTCAACGATATATTTATCGAATTGACGTAGAGTTTTTTCCATATCCTCATAGCCAGAGAGTTTGCAGGCCTCGTCGAGAGTAAGCCACGCAAAGTCTTGATGCTCACTTGATAAGCGAGCGTCACGTTCCTCTTTGATGAGCTCAGCTAACCAATAAATAACAACTTTCGGTTTTCCTTTGACATTATATTTGAGCTCTGCTCTGGCGTCTTCGAAAATTCTCAAATCCTCGCTCTTCAAACCCGCTTCTTCCTGAGTTTCTCGTAGAGCAGTCTCCATGTCACTCTCACCCTCGTCAACATGCCCTGTAAAATGATATATACGAGTTAATCACGCACTAATTCAAGTGAGTATTGTTTAAACCTTTGGGGGGAGTCCAGTGATGCCTTCCGTACGACGTTTGCATGAGTAAATACTCAATTGGTCCCTTGAAGCGTCGAAATATCACAAAACCACACGCGCGTTTACACATTCTGACGGTTGAGCTTAGATCTGTTTGTCACCGGCACTTGAGGTGCTTTAAGGACGACCTAACTCACCCAGTACGCAATGGCGTCAGTGTTCCAGCTGCAGAATGGGCCCCAGTTTTGAAACAGGCAAATACCACGTTCAAAAACTGGGCCTTTGAGGAGTTCCATAATTGGGATATTGAAAGAAGTTGAACAGTTAAAGTCAGACACTGAGAAGTAACTTCCAGCCATCCCCTTCCTCATTCGCTTTCAATTTAACTTTACTATTATTGATTAAATTATTGTCGACGTTAATTGTATTTTCTTTGTTATGAGTAATTGAAGATCAAAGTAAAATTGATTTTATACACATCGAGACAAGTCCTACGAATACCTCTGATTTATCAAATGCTTAAATTGCACCAAAAATTCTAGTAATTCGATTTACTGTGCACTGGCACTCTTAACCGTTCGAAAACTGGTACATTGATCGTATAGAATAGACTTGCGAGCTATTTATAAAGGCCCCACCCCCCCCCCCCCTTGATGGTTTTGGGACTTTTTGAGATTTCTCACGAATTAATGATGATAAGTGAATTTTAAAGAGGGTCTACGAGAAGTTACCAAGAGAATTTTTTTTTAATAATTCAACTATGGTATGATTTGTTAAATAGAAATTAAAAGTTATTCCCAAGTTAATTTCTGCATAATTTTTAGATGAGCAAGTTAAGAGAAATCTTGTTGAAGGGGTTCTTGTTAGATATTTTTTCAACATTTTTTTGAAAATATAAATTTTTGGTCGTGCATTACCAAATGATCTCCAAGAAATTTCTATACTTACCTTGTGGTATCACATAGTGACTGGATTTTCTCGTTGAAACCCCGAAGAGTACAGATTTTCATTGAAAAAATTATTTTCAAATCGATGAGTTGTTGTTCGGAACACTCGCTTTTTTTTATTGCAAATGCTTAATAGCTTTGAATTAACGGTTGAGCATTTCTCGATTATTGATTCATCTCCAGAAGGAGTCATTTTAGGATAATAATATGAATACATAAATCAGTACAATCTCTTCCAAACTTACCGATTTTTCCTACTTTGTTTATGTAATCCAGAGCAACAAAATCTGTACTCACCTCGCAAACTCGTGGAGCACATCTTTCTACAAATAATTCATGAGGATTAAAACAACAATACTCACTAAAATTTTATTATCAATGTTTTTTGTTTTTTTTTTCATTCCTTACTACTTTCCTGCCATATCTGCTGGACCCGTGCTAACTCATTTCGAGTTGAATGTAGAATATTTCTTAATTATGGATTCATGTTTAAAATCTGTCATTCGAGGATGAAAATGTCAAGGCACGAATCAATGCATCTTGAAATTCCAAAGAACAAAACGACTGGACAATCTAGAGCAAAAAAATCTATACTCACCTCAGAAAAAACGCTCACAGCAGTTTTTTCTAAAAATATGTCATGAGGATTAAAAGAACAATACTCATTAAAATTTTATTATAAATGTTTTTTTTTCTTCTTTTTTTTCTTGCTTACTACATTGTTGGCTATATACCGATCACCAGAAAACACTTAGCAAAGCTTGTATGTACCTATCTACAGACTGGAGTGCGTGTATGTAGTGTGTGTGTTTGTATGAATGTAAAATTTGATCATCAATGAAATTTTACCAATGCAATCCTCAAAAAAAAATCATCATTCATGTTCAAGAGAGTCGTAGTAACCCATTGGAAAACTATGAGATCTCAACTCGCAGGAGATGAAAATAAAACGTCCCCTCATTGTTAGTTCTTAATAATTGTTTTGAGAATTCAATGTACGTCATTGTTCACATTTAACCAATGGAGTTCCCTAAATTCAGCGGAATGGCGAAACATTGAAATTTGATTTTAGAAAAAGTCTTGCGGGGAAAAACATCTCGTTGAACATTTCCTCAGTGGATAAACGGTCTTCTGACATTTCTCCCTGTAATAAGTATTTAAATAATTCGTCGTTTAAAAAAATGTCCATTTTAGTTGTAACGTTTTACCACTCTGCTGATAAATAAATTAATGCATTAATGTACTCCATTTTTGTCACAAATGATTTCGCCAGAATGAATCTCGCCAGAAATGTCCTTAAACATTAAACGTATTTAAGTATTAATTTATCGAATTTACATAAATTGTTTTTTTCCACCATAATTTTCCATTTATCTCATTTACCAAGCAAGCGAGAGCAGTGTTTTTCATTTAATCATTTACGATTTTCTTTTGTGTATGTATAGAATTACAGAATACAATTACTTAGCGTGTTAAAGGGGATTTCACCATTAATCACTAAGAGGGATTTTTCTTATCAATTAAATAGTCTAACAGTAATAATTACTATGATTAGATATATATTTATATATATTCATATTTATATATTTATATGCATATCGATTCACTTATTTGCCCTTTTATCGTCAATGTAATTTCAAGTTGTTCATTCCGACTGCATTTTCCGTTTCATACGTCTTTATTTATTTATTTCTTTATAATATTACAATCGTTATTCATTTATTTACGATTTAATATTGTACTTAAAGTAGTGTCAATAGCATTAGCAAAAAGAAATTCAATGAAATCATGTTTATCGTTTACTTATCATTTGCGACATTTGAATCTATAATAAAACAATGATATTATGGGCAATAATTAATTTATTCATGAGTAAAATTATCCAAGTTTTTTTGCCAATTGAAGACAAATAAATCTCGTATTATGAAATGATGAAATGATTTCGTGAAACCTTAGGTTTCTTTTAGTTTATATTACATGGGGCTTCGAATGTGTGGTCTTAATGTTTTTCGTTTTTAATTAATTGTTCATTAAAAATAATTGAGTGTTTGATGAAAAACTGTACATATTTGTTTGTTATATATTTAAGGAAACAATAAGTCCCGTTTGCCAACCTTTCGCTTTCTTATTTACCCTCTTTTTGCGGATACCTTTCTGCATTTCTCAATTCATCTGTCAATCTCGGAACAGTTGCACTCATTCACTTTGTGTAATGTTTAAATTATGTTAATTTGTGATTTTTCTCTTTAATTTATGAATTAAAAAATGAGACTGCTACCGTCGATACTTAGTTCCTATCAGTCGTTTAACAAGTTGCAGCATTTTTTGTGTACCACTTTTGTAGATCAATGAAAAGTGTATACAGTTCAGATTTTTAACTTCCCGATAAGGAAGTTATTGTTTTATTTGTGTTTTTAATGGTTCAGTTGATTTTTTTTTTTTTTTCATTTCAATGATTTTCCGAAGATTGCTTGGGCATTGATCGTAGCAAGACATTTAGTTACAGTTGGGAGTTGATTTGATGATCGTTTCAAGTAAAGAAATGAGTAGAAAACTCGCCAAATAAGATGAGATCATAAAATGTAGATCATTTGAAAAATGTCTACGGAGAATGGGGATGTGAAGAAGAGTATCACGACACCTTTCTTTGAAAAGTATTTTAACAACGAAAAAAGGCTTCTAGATATTTATCTTTAAATCCACACAATTTTCGAGATATTTATTAAATAATCTGATATTGTTTTACTCATCTTATCGACTCGATATTACCTAATCTCTTCATCATCGATGGTAATTATGTATTTCAATACTTAGGCAGATACGAAAACCTCACCAATATTGTGTTTAATTTCATTAACTCTTTTTACGGCGCGCATCATCAATCCTCACATTTTCTATCCAAAAGTAAAATCGACACATGAGGCTTATTCCATTTATAATTTAGTACCTTTATATTATATACAACTATAGATCTTTGGCAAGCCCCAGAAAGATATAGAACTGCACACAACATTTCCCTCGTCTGATTTTATAAAAAAAAATATATATATAATGTGCATTGAACCGCAAAAAGCACCTGATAAAAATTGGTATTTGTGGGTTATCGTAAGTAAATATCATCGAAAGAGAAAGATTTGGAGGAAAATATCAGCAGTTCTTTGGATATTTTGTTTTTCTCTAAATCTACGAATTCCAGAGAGCCAATTAGAAAACCTAAAATTACCAATTGCATTGGTCAATGAGAAATATGCAGATCTCAATTTATCGATTGTTTTTCAGTGATAGAATTGAAGATTTATCAATTAAAATGAATAAGTCCATTATTTTCTCTTCCACGAAGAATAAAATATCGACTTTATCAATGATAGTATTCACATTTTGGACGAAATACAGAAATTGTACGATGGAATACCATCATAATACATTCAATTTATTGATCCTCTCGTATCACCCACGTATGATCAAAATATATCCATAACAAATAATAATTACTTGGCAATAATACAATTAATTAACTATCGAGAAGATAAATCCAAAAAAAACGAATTCGTTACATGATTGGGGATTTATGTACTCCGTACCACACAGCTTGCAACGATCCAAGTATTTTAATGTTCTACTTATTAATTAATTTGCTTACATTCATTTATTAATCGACTGACAAATGATGTAGGCAATTATTTATTGACAGATTGATTGACCGGCATGAGAGACTGATGAAACTTTCATTCTTCTAAAAAAAAAATAAACAAGTAACTAATAATATTTGTGCCACAGGTTTCCAAGAAAAAAAAACCCATAAAATTATCCTTCACTTCATTTCCCTGGCATTATTCTGATTGTTTATTTTTTTTTTTCAATTATTTATGCGCATTTAATGTACGTGTGTTCAACAGGTACAAGAAAAGTTTTCATATCTGTTCTACTCTGCTCTCTTCTCTCCTCTGTTCCTCTATTTATTACAAATGTTATTAGTTCTCACATTTTCATTGAATTCGAATCGAATTGCTGAAAAAAAATTGACTACTGAATTCACTCAGGGAGAAATTTTGTATTTCTATTAACTCTAGTAATCGTTATTGTAGAATTCCTACAGTGGATTTTATTCGAAGAAATTGATGTCAGACTCTTGATTACGTTCGAGCTGATTTGTCTGATTTTTTGCAATCCCCCGAATATTTTCTCTTTAATTCCGTCATTAAACCCAAGTGTTTTTGGCACATGGAGGAGGTGTAGGAGATTGAAAAATTTCCGAGAAAATACAGAGAAAGCAATTGAAGGGTTTTTAATCACAGACGCGAATCATTTTTCCTCGATTATCCCTAGATTCTCTTTTTATTTCGCCGTGATTGCAAAAAAAATTGTCAACATCTTCGAATTCCAATGAAGACTACACGATTGATATAGAGGATACTTCATAGATTTCTCCATGAATTTCTCGATTGGGACAATGATTTTTTTTTTCCTTTCATAAATAATCAGGGAAACAATCTCAAACGAATACTTCACGTGTCTCCTCCGAATCACTGTCCGAATCCCAATCAAAAAATGAGGATGTGTCAACGTAATAATCAGTCACGGTGTGACCGCAATCACGTCTGGGTTATGGATTAACATTAGTGGCAAGTCCACCAGCAGCCGGCAGTCACAGTTTGAGCTCATTAGCTATTTTACTTGCAATATTCTTGAATCCTATTGATGTACCGAGTATGCGTTTGAATCTAACGCCATTCAACGACAAACGAGGCAGCTTACAGACTTCAATTTCCCACTGTACTTGACTGTCTGTGGCTGCATCGCCGTGTGCACATAACAGAAGAAAACGCTCGCGCTGCTCGTACTGGCATTTATTAGCATCCAGAACCTATGTAAAAACAGTTAATTCGACTTTTTTAAACTTGAGTGAATGTTCAACTCTTCTGCTGTGGCAATGTCGTTAATATATTTTTTCTTCTCAGGAAGCGAGGGAGGGAGGGATGGGGAGAGGCTTTGGGCTGGTGAAACGAGATGAATCGCGCCAATTCAGCATTGGAATGATAAAATGTCGTCAAAGTAGCTCTACAATTGAACGCAATTTAAAGTTTCGTTAAGAGTACAAAGAATTTGCGAACAAAGTTATTAGTTTTTTTTTATCGTCGTTTTTCCTTCGATTTAATAACCTATTTAGTCTTAAAAAATTAGGCTTATGTGAGAATCCATAATTTATTGCAACTAGTGGCAATAGTCTCAGCGTAATTTTTGGGATTGTATACTTCAATTTACTACGTCAGTGTCGACGACAAAAGATTATTTGATTCTTTTGAACCTTTTAATTTCTCAAAAGTTTACCGATGAAGGCTAAGTTTTTTCTTGGATTTGCTCAATAAATTCGCAGCAAAACAATAGTCAATATTTTAAGAAATCGGAACAATTCATTTTCAGGCGATAATGATGATAATAAATTGTTAATATTCCGTCTATCGTGAAATCGATGGAAATTATTACATCAAGAAAACATTCTATGAAATCACTTAAAACTGATCAATTCAACAAATGCCTAGAAATCACAATAAATGAGAAAATATTATGTCGCGATATTTGGCAGTGAATAAACCCTCATCGAGGACAGTTCATTTATTCCTGTGAAGACAAAATCCTGGACCAAAATAATTTTTTTTGCGAATTTATGGAGAACTGGCGATCAGACGATCCCCAAAAAATGCCGTTTTCCGGTTTTATCGTTATTCAATAACACAAATTGCATAGTATTTTACTATTTTACTATGTATTTTACTATTTTTCCGCAATTTTACCAAAGTTCTCTGGACTTTGGAACAATTGTATAATCATTGCAGGATAACTTTGATTGTCAAATGCATCAAGCGATAGGTATTCCTAGGAAATTGCTGGCAGTATTCACAATTGATGATCGATAAATATATAGGTAAGAGCTAGGGTGAAAGGGCTATCACGGGGGTTGGTACAAATAACGTCATTCTCTATAAAAAAAATTCTCTCAGTCTAATATTGAGGAACCAGAAAAAATTGAAATTTCCAATTCGCTGCATTGTACCGTCATTATTCCGACAATTGATCACTGTTGAGAGCATTTGAGATTTTATAAACCGTACAGAGTCTGCTAATTCTGCTGCTCTCTGCCAGTTTGTTTAGCAGTTTTTAAAAATACCGGAACCTTTCCTAGAAAATGTTCTCCGTACGCTTTATCTTTATGAAATTATTCATATTCGGATGATTCCGGAACCGGACAAAACGCAATAACTAGATTCCGTTCTACGGTTTTCCTTTGAGATGCATAATTTTAAGATGAGTTATTTATGGATATATTGAATCCACGGAGAATCCAAGTCATTTGCATGAGAATCTTTTTTAGAGGTAAATCAAGACCACTACAAAATTCTATGCAAATTTTATCTCCATCTGAAGATTGACCTCGGCGTAAAATTGAGTCATTTCGTTTCATCATCTGATTGTGTTTTTTTTTTGCTTTGGAATATCGAAATTTGTTTTGGAGAGGATATTTCTTAGTTTACCTTACGTATTTCGGACATAATTTCATTTGGATCTCGACTACTCGTTGTCCTCATGCTCCATGTGAAACGCAAGCTACGTGGCTTGACTTGCTCGTCGTTAGTGGTTGCACCACTGCAACAAAAACATATCTTAAGTCTGCACTTTTCAACGACTCTAAGTATCTTAAGAACTAAGAGAAGATGGGAAGAAGAGTTGTATTTCTTTTTATCATTTTCGAGGGTGATTAGTCTCTCCTTCATTGAATTCTCCATTTTTATTCCTACGAGTGACTGCAACTCGATTGTTCTATTTTTTGATGTATGAGTTTCGTTAATTTAATTACTTTTCCACGTTTATTTCAAAGATTTTGTACACATTTTTTTGCAAATATCTGATGTATTAGTTTCTCCACTGCTTTTTCTCCAGAGAAAATTTTCCACTGAATTTATTTACATATCTTCAAATTAAAGATATTTGCAAAAAATGATTTCAGGTTGATTTGTCAAGTGAATATTCTAATACATTGCCAAGCAAACAGAAATTCATGTGTTGTCTTATGTATCATTCAGTTGTAATAATCATGTAACCGAGCACTGTCTGGCTAACGTACATGCCTGGCATGCAATTAGTTGATTGTCAAAGTTAAATGGACTACTCATTCCTCAAATAACAACGTCAATTGGATAATTTATCAATTGACTAATTGTTTTCTATGCTAGTCAATTCGGTTAAGTATCGCTGCAGTGCATGCGTCAGTGGAAACAGAGAAATTAATTTGAAATTGTGAAAGAAGTAATTGAATTAACAAATATTCACGGAAAAATAAAACTGTTAACAATCGAAACGAGTGGTGACAATAAATTCAATGAAATTGGGGGGAAAAAAAATCGAAAGCAGTAGAGAAGTGATCAAAGTCTGGGGCGAATTGACAAGTCCAAAATGCAATTGTGCATTGGCTCAGTGAATATTCCAGAAACGAGAGTGTCCAGAAGTGTTGTTGATCAATCGATCTTTTTTTGGAGATGAATTAATTGACTGGAAAAAGGATCTCACAACTTTTCTCTCTCATCAGCTTCGGAAATATTGACATAATCATCTGTTGTCCATGAAATGACTGATTTGACCGCTTGATCTCTACCACTTCTCCGAAGTAATGATAATACGCAAATAAATATGAATGAAATGAAAAGGTATGCAACGTACCTCACTACTGGGTGCTTGGGGGGTACGGATGGGTCCATGGGGCTGAAATAACAAAACAAACGCAATTGCTAACGGACACTAAAAAGAATTTGATAGAAATGTTTTTTTTTCTATTCTTTTTTTTTTTGTTTCGTCTACTTTTGTACGACCATCACCAGTTTGTTGCCATTAGCAAATTGATTGTGAAGTGACAGACAATGAAAAATCTACAAAAAAAAATTAATGCGATTAGCCATTTCCCGTCTCTCCATCAGCTTCACAAACTTAACAATGGCGACCACTGGCAGGTGCTCGTGAATCGACAATTTTCTCAATCGAACATCCATTGAAAATTATAATGGGAGAAAATAATCACGTCATTACATTGATTCCAACTGCAGAGGCTTGTTACAAAATGAACCAATTCACGTATTTGCAGAAAAAAAAAGTATGCATATGTAAAAAATTAACACTTATTACATGCATGCACGGTAAAAATACATAATTGCATTATATTAATAATGAAACATGTGTTTATCCTTCTTCGATAAAGGTTTTGTAAGAAATAAATCGATACAACATTTACAAGACATTTTTTAAAATATTTATTAATATGAAATTATTACTATTATTGCTTCTTAAAATTATTAAATAATAAATTCTATCCTGCAATTTATTCCTCTTTTCATTCTCTTCACTTTTAGCTATTCCATTTACTGTTCTCCACGTAATGATTATCTAATATCAACAAATTGATTGCATCGTTGACAAAAAAAAGTATTTTATAAGTTTTTTTTTTTTTTATAAATACTAATCATCTGAAATAGATTTAACTGAATCATGAATTGTAAACGACTTTCAGAAAAAAAAAAATTATGAAAGTAATGTCTAAATAATTATTTATAAATTCTTGGATGGTAGGGGGCGGGGGCGGGGAAATGGTCAACATGGTTTGGAGCGCAGTAAACGGTACAAATATAGGCATAATAAAGTTCATATTTATATATCATTAATATAAATGTTTGCTATTAATTACTTATATAATAAATGTAGTGTTCTAATTAATTAATATCTCTCGCTCTCTCTTTCATCAAATGTTACTTCATATTCGTATCACTTCGACACACTGACTTACCAGTTGGCCATGGACAATTTTTGTCATTCTTTTTTCTCTTTCGCTCATTTTCTTTTTCTCGTTGCAAGAGTGTCACTTCCCACATATTCAAATTGATCGTCTCGCTCAATAATTCATCGCTTTACAATTTTCTACAGTCACTCATGCAATTTTTTTTCTCCATAGTAAAACGATTACCGGTCCGTTTTTATGCATGCTACTGGACAACATTGAATAGAAGAAAAAAAAATCACAAGAAAAAAAAACACAAAAAATTAGTTTAAAAAATGTAAACTGATGGGGCGTGGCTTTTAATCCAAAAGTGTTGATGCTATGCAAATTCATGGTCTTCGAGGCCACTTCGCGAAATTACATTTAAATATTGACAGTGATAATGAACTATTTATTATCATTGCAACAACTTTTGGAGAGGCGCTCTGTATGTAGCACGATTAATAGAAATAAAATATGGCTACAGTTGCAGTATTTTTTTTTCTTTTAAATTAATCACTGATAAGGCGATTTGAGGGCTTTTTTGTGAATAACAATGACAATGATGTATCACTTATTATTTGCATTGCACTGAATCATACACAGAGCAGCAACCATGGTTGGATAAAAAGAAAGCCACGATTCTACGCGCAATTAAGCTGACTTTTGCGTTCCCATCTACTCATTCATAATTTTTTGTCATTTTTACTAGATTAATTGTCGGTGATTTTTCCGCTGGAGATAGACTTTCAGATTTTATTCATTTTAATGATTCGTGTCGACAAAAAAAATGCATATTGAATCGTAGTTTTGTACAATCTCTGCCTTTTGATAGCAATCAGTATTTCCCGAATATATTTTATGTATAATTGATTAATGGGGAAAAAAAATTGTTGGAAAGTCTAATGAACAAGCTGTTTATTTACCAATAATATGAATTCATTTTCATGTTCATTCGGTAAATTTACGAGTAGAATAGAATAGAATGTTCGGCGATTGAATTCTAATGTTTTTGTTTTAGGAACTTAACTATTCTCTCATTACTTTTCCATTATCCCTAAAAATGCATTCTGTAATCATTGTACATAATGAAATAAAACCAAGAATGATTAATGATACGACAGAAAGGGAAATCATAACTGAGCTAAATTCAATTGAAGCAAAAAATGGAAAAGAAGAAAATATTCATTGAACATTATACTCAGGCTTCACGCAGAGAATATTGAGATCACAGTCAAACCTAATGAGAGTGCAAAGAAATTAATAAAAAAAAAAACAGCCTGAACTTATCATATTTTGAATTGATTTGTCTTTCTTAAACAAACAGCTGAATTCCCAATTTTTTTGCTAATAATACTTAATTACACCTTAAAAAAAACTCAATTTAAAAATCATTCGAGAAATTGTCAATTGAGTATTTAATTCTTTGATTGAATATAAATTAATCACCGTTTCATGCCGATCATTGGCCAATTTATTTCATTATTTTTTTTAATTTTTCTCATTTTATTTATAATACATAACAATTACCCCCGTATGAGTTAATGCTTTTCCCTGTCTCATTAAATTGTAATTGAAATTTATTAATTTTTCTCTTCTTCCTTTTCATTGTGTCATTTGTGAAAAAATAATTATACACTTCTATTCGTACTTCATCATTTATTAACTATACTTTTCTTTCCTTCTTTTCCGTCTTATTGTGAATTTCTGTTTAATTATTTGTTTCGCTTATTGGCAATTGTAATTGCCGATGCGTGAGATACCCCAGGCTTGATACAACTCGCAAACTCGTTTCACCGTGAAGAAAACATGGCGAACTCATCGTCCACCTTTTCACTTAGAAAACCTGTTGATGCACGGGACTATTATAATGACATACCGATTATATTGTTCTTTTTAAATATATTTAAGAGGATGAATTTTATGATTTATAATCTTTCAATTTCTTTTGTTTATTCGTTAACTAACGTCAAGTAGTCGAAGGTCTGCACTGAGAAAAAAAATTAATTTTTGCCAAATATTAATTTATTTGAGAGAAGTATTCAATATTTTTAGGTTCAATTTCTTTAAACGAGCCATTTCCAGATGAGCCTGATCAGGTTTCAATTATGACAATCATTTTGATTTTGTAGAGGTCATTCATATTTTCTAAAGTTCGCATTGCCCTTTTTTCAAATGTTTTGATTTTAGTAATTATTGAGTTCATTTAAATTTACACATACCCTGATTATCTTCTACAGGAACATGATTATCATAATTGAAAAGTAATCAAAATCGTCTGAAAGGAATTTGTGCGGAACGATAAATTTACATTCTTTTTAAATAAATACTTGTCACGTCAATAAATATTTGGCAAAAATTAAATTTCTTTCTTAGGGATGGAATCAATAGAAATCTATACGCTGTCGAAATCGTTTAGAATTTTTTTCTCAGAGAGTAATGATCACTACTGCAAAGCTAGTTCTGGATTAACTAGTTTAAATCCAATTGCGAACTGGCGAAGATTATTTTATTTTGTCATAAAAATATATTTTTAGTATATCTTCACCGTGTGATTTTTTTTAAATGTCTTTAAGAGGATAAATTTTATAATGCTCGATCTTGAGTTATTATTTTTTGCTTCAAATCGTCTAGTGTTTTTTTGGACCGAGTAATGATCACTAGTGCAAAGCTAATTGAGAGTTAGCTAGTTTAAATCGAATTCCGAAGTGTCGATGATGATTCATTTGCCATAAAAAAATAGTACTTGTAGTTTATCTTAATTTTCAATGGTTCGGGCGTGTGACTTGAGGTGTGAAAAGTGGTATTGGGAAAGGCACGAATTGTATTTGTTCACTGTGCAGATTCTAAAGTACGTAAGGCAACCCCTTCTTGTAATGTATGTAGGACCCACAATGTCTAACGACGATGGAAGACATTTAAGAATATTTATCATTCTTAATATGTAAATATATCCGGGACGAGATGCACGGAGAGAAATTTTTTAGCAAGAATTCACATTCCGTTTGGCAATCGTGTTTCGGCTGTTTGGGAAAAAAATTATGTAATCGCACAGTAAAATTCAACTTCGTCAACAAAAATTGTGCACACGTCTAAATAATTTTTAGTAAGCAGTAAACAAATTTTACTGTGCAGTTGAGTATTTTTTTACGGATCACTAGATAACTTTTATTAAGCAGTCAATAAAAGAATATGCACACATCTATATAACTTTTATTAAGTAATCAACAAATTTTACTGAGCAGTTCGGTCATTTTCTACGAATTGCTAAAGCACACGATTGCCAATCTGAACGGTAATTTCTAGGGAACTTTTCTCTCCGTCCAGTTAATGACAAGAATCGAGTACAAAAATTCATTACGTAATGAATTAATTTGCAAATATCGGGGAAAAATTCTGGATTTAGCGAAAAATATCAAAGGACCTTTACACCTTTGTTTACGAATTTTTTTTTTTTACATTTTTTCCTAGACCATTCATTTCCACAAATGGCATTTACAAATTACGTTGAGAGGGGTCGCACCATTTTCGTCAATTATCGTAAACATTTGACGAAAAATTTCGGTAATTTTATTTGCCAATTTAATCTTTGAGGCAGAAAAAAGTGTGGGCATCAGAAAATTTTCATATATTAACAGTATTTATTCTGTATTTAACAGAAGGAATAGAGTATGTCTAAATTCCAGACGATTTATTTGGCAGAATATTATATCAAATTTACAGTAAGAAAAAAATGTGGAAAAATATTGTAAGTTGTAGAACTTGTGAGGATCTTACAGATCACAAAGGAACAACATTTCCCAAGGATGAGGATTTCCAATAGGAACCAAAAAGCAATAATTCGATTTTTTCTCGATAGAAAAGGCAAAATTGTTGATTGAATTACGAAAAATTAAAAAATCATTGTCCAAATTATCCGGGGACAGAAGACACATTTTTAACGACTAATTCACATGATAACTATCAAAAACAGAATGAGAATAAAATACTATGAATATTCAATTTTTTATTAATATTTATGCTTTATTCAACAGGAAGAATTGAAGAATGTAAAACCCCATCTACACAAAAAATTGGTTAAAAATGTTGAAAAGTGTAGGACTAGGGAAATTTTTACTGGAGATTGGAGGGAATATCTAATGGAAAGAGTAAAAAAAATTAATTTGATATTACCTCTTCACCGAGGGTTAAACCAATTTATAATAAATCCAAAAATTAAAGTTATCCGGCTTCAGGGATCTATGCTGGGAAAATGGAACGGAAGAATGCACCGAAAGAAAGGAATCTACAGTGACGAAAATAACCCTACAATTTTCTCCTTTTAATTTGTCAAGTAAATCCTTTTTGTAAATTCGACATGATTTTCCGCACGATCAATCGTAAGGTTTTGAAATTCTCTAATTCCTTCTGTTGAAAAAAAGAAAATGCGATTAAAAACTGTAAATTGTATAATACTTCATGCCTATGCCGTATTTTTTCCTCAAAGAATAAATTAAAGAGACATCACCGAAACTTTTCATCGACTGTTTGTGGTCCTTGAAAAAGGCGATAAGACCCGTGTTAAATTTTGAACTCATCAGACGTCCTCAAATTTCACTTCTGACGAATGAGTATGCAATGATACATACGAATTTGGATATACAATTTCAATTCATTAATTCGATTAATGTACACGAAATCTTTAAACACTAGATAATGGAAAATGTATGTATGCCATAATCGGTGCACCACAGAATAACGTATCCAAATGTACACATAACTACATTTCATTTTCCTTCGCACGCTCTCAGCCTCAGTCACTCTCTCTCTCTCTCTCTCTTTCTCTCTCCCTCTTTCATTCGTTCTCTCTTGCACAGACAGACATTTTCAATGCATCACATTCTTCATTGAGCCTCGACTTGTTAGCATTCTTGCAGCGACTGAACAATGGAAATTTTCAAAAAGAAAAATCAATTTTTTTGATATATCAAGCGACGTATTTTTAGTTGCCTCAGGTCATTGGACAGCAACGAATCATTGGTTGGTTGATTAATGAGGGAAACTCGCGGCATATTTGGCCATCATTGGACAGATTGAGAGACAGGAGCCGTATTTCTACTTGGTTCAAGTCCTGCAGCAACAGAATTTATACCGAAATCAGTATTTTCAATTATTTTTCAAAAATTAGAAGAAAAGGATTTATTATTATTTTTTTTTACTTAATGATGCATCAATGGTTATGTGATATTTTGAACTTTCCTCACCAGCTCAAACCCACCCACTGAATCTGTACCTTTAACAATGATGAGTACAGTGACCATATCATGAAAATTCAATAAATTGATGAAATATTTTGATGAAAACAAGCAATACAATTGACTCGTGAAGTAATAACGTTATTCTGTGGTCGTCACATTGTCATCACACATTTTCCATTAACTCGTTCGAAATACCGTGGCTATATTATCACGACATTACCTACACCTTATAATTTTATTTCATAATATTTTGACGTATCACTTTTATTTAGAAACCAAATGCAATAGGTCTAGGGGAATAGAGAGAGAAGTATATAAATAGAAAAAGTTCAAATTTATGCTGGAAAATTTGAGAAATGCCTCGCAACACAATTCGATATGATGAATAACAAAATTTTGTTTTCAATGCAGAAACAATAGGGATGCACAATGAATATGCGAGGTCGCCTGGTAACAATTGAATATATATTGCAATCTTATCGTGAATTTTGATGTATTTTTGTGTTTTTTGTTATGTCGTTGTTTCTATTCATTCTCGTCGAAAGTATAGCATCTGTCGCACGATGACAATTTTTAACGGGCTCATTTGAAATTTTACGTAAACCGTCATAAACATCAAATGCTAATCAAAAAACAATTCTGTAGTGGAGTGAAACGATGAGAGATATTTAATTTTGTGGGGCCGTTGCTGCGTGAGTATTTTTAGAACTGGAGTTTGAAAAAAAAATGTAGGGAGGAAATCCTCCATTGTAAATAATTCTTAACGGAAAAGGTAGCTCTTGATTTTATCTGGAAACTACTACTACCGATTTGTTCGACAATATTCTGAAAATAATCCGTTAAGTCGCTTATTCTATAAGTATCTCCTGTACTTTTGAAATTCAATACAAAATGAATAAGAGAAGTAATTTTACGGAGTCCGGGTATAATTTGCTACCTCGAAATTATTCAAATAAATATATGTTCATCTGTCAAATGCCGAACAAGTGTAATATTTATCTTTCGTAACGTTAATTATTTCTAATTCCAAAAAAATGAACAATTCGTCAAGAATATGACATTTAATTTTTCCAATTGAAAATCTTTTCATGAACATCAGATAATCATAAGTTGATTATCCATTGCGTGAGCTCATCTTGTCCTGCTATTCGTAATCATCTGTCCTTATTGCGCTAAATAATTTCCAAGATATTGGAGCTGAGAATTATTAATAAGCGGGACCGCAAACAAAAGGAATGGCATTGTTTATTTTCAATAAAATGATCTTAACTCATTTGTATATGAAATCGGTAGAAATTAATGGTAAAATCTACTGCAAGTGAACATTATTAAAAATTTTCGTTTTGATTGAGAAATTATTTTTATTGATTGATTGAAATCAGGGAACAGTGAAATCATATTAATTCTCAAAATCGAATTGCCCGACGCTTAGACAAATTTTCTGAAGCAAAAAGGAAGTAATTAATTTCTCATTACCATTCTTCACTTTTCTTGACATTTGGAATGCCAATGTAATATTATGACTAACGTTTTCCATTGATAGCAGGAAACAATATTCAGACAATTCGAGCTATGAAACCACACGTGAATTTTATAAAATTATCCCGAAACAGGAAATAATAATACGCTTTCAAGCAGGGTCTTGTGGGACTTACAGGGAATACAAATAGACGTGCGCGTAACTTTTTCGGTAATTATATAACTAATTAAAAAATATAGAATGTTAAAATAATGAAGACTTAAGCTACATCGATATATAAACACTAGCTTTCACTGATAATGGTCGCTGCTAAACTCATCGATTGAGAATAAACCGGATAAAAATAAACAATTTATTCATTTCAATTGTGTCTGTCCATATTAAAATTCATCAATCATTAATCATTAATGCATCTTTATCCATTTGAGGACTTGAAAAGTTACCAATACATAGTCATTGTGCATCCTTGAAAAAAAAATAAGATGAAAAAGATAAACGAGAAACAACAAATTTGCATGCAATAACAACGAGTAGATACAATAATTCTTCGGATCCATCGGACATGAGTGACAGTAGTTGTTAATTTATGCGTAGCACATGTGAGGGAACAAATCAAAGCTAATTCGTGAAATTGCTCAATTGTTAGTTCACTATTTAGTAAATGATAAAATGTGAAAAAAGTTATTACTCTCAGCATATTGGATATGGAATTATCTCAATGACTGATTTGGAGAAAAATTCCAGAATGAAGCGTCCAACATTTTCATTTTTCATTTTTTCCATTTTCTCTTGAAATTGTTAATTTCCAAGATAATTGCATGAAAGTAGTTAAAACGATGTACTCAACATAATTCATCTCATTAGTTGTTCAATTATCTCAATAATGAATCAAGTAAAGGATAAATTTCAGAGGGGCACTCCTGCTGATGACGTTCTCAGTCACAGTGAGAGTCTGCAAATTTTTCTATTCTTTGGGAGAGAGAGACTGAATTTTCTGGTGGTATATATGTATTGACAAAGAGCCAATATCCAGTTTCATTCTATTTACATTTGATAGAAATTTTAAGAAATTATTTTTTTCATTTTTAACCGAATTTTCTTTTACGATCTATACAAATTGAAAACAATATATTACAAGTATTTATGATACAAATTAATAAATTAATAAATAATGTTTTCTAATGACTTTGTTATAAATGCATTTGTATCTTACTTTTACTTTAATATATACAAAAAAATCATAATTTCTTCGTTAACAATAAGCTTGACAAAATATATTGTCGGTCATAAATGTTTCACCTATTTTTTTAATACAAGAAAAATCCTTCATCATCGATACAATCACGTTATTAACAAAAATTCATAATTTTTTTACTACATTTTCTCACTTGACTGCACAATAATCTACATGACCCAATTTGAAGGACGAAGAATTATAGTATTAATGAACAATCAACTAGATCAATTATGTTGGCGAGTGGATTAGTTGCGTCTGCATTAATACTGATAAATTACTCATCGTTATTAACTGATTTTTTATTACTTCTCACCAAAAGCACTGGGAGACGGAGAAGCAAAAGTGGATAAGGAAAAACATGTTCGAAATAGAATTACTGTAATTGTACTGTAGACAGGGGAAATACTCGCTACCATGCCGAAGGGTTTTTGTATGAGACCATTTAATAATAAATAGATAAATGGATATTGAAAGTAAATTGAAACTCACCGTTTCGAGAACCTCGAAGAGAGTTTTGAGAAGAAAGATGGCCTGGCTAGTGGACTTATCGCACTTGTATCCTGTGTGTGTGTATGCCCCTGTAATTTTTGCAACGATTCAATTCAATTATTAAAAGAAATTTAAAAAAAAAGTAATGTAAAAGCATCAATTTGCAGTCGATCAGGGTTTGAATATTAACTAGGAGTAAGTGGACTAAAGTTAAACGTTTTCTATCGATTTCCAATACCTCTAAAATACGTTTTACTTTGCTCCACTATTCGCTATTGTGCTAGAATTTATCACAAAAATAACAAGATTAATAGAAAATTATTAAGAGTTGAATTATGCATTATAGTATTAATCAGGCGCCATTTCTTCACTCACAGATATAAATTAATCTTAAAATTTCACCGTTTTTTTAAAAGGAGAGAATACTCTGCGTTTTAGAAGTCCCAGGCTATTCGCCTGACATTTCATCATTGAAAATCGATAATATATTATGGAAAACGAAGAATTAGAACAGGGAATTTTTTTTTTATCTTTCGTTGGCCTCGCAGATTCGTAAAATGTTAAAAATAGTTCAAGACCTCGAATGTTTGAACTCCAAGGGTTTCTTTTTTGAGAATTCGTGGAAAATGTAGAATGTCAAATGACAATTACGAGTTTTTTTTGTATTCAATTATTTTCATTAATTTGTTCATACTTTAATGATGATTACGGATTAGAAATTATCAATTATATTGAAGAAACTATTTTTACAAAAGTACATCGAACATTTTGTAAAGTTGATTAAAAATAAAACAAAATCTGTAATCCTGAGTGGTCGGAGACAATTCTGACATTAAAACATTGGATTTGCAAAAAAAAATCACACGAGAAAGTAGATTTAGATTTTTTTTTTCGACAAACAAAGAAGTTTTTTTTTGCAGTGAGGCTCTCCTCAATTCATAAAAACGGTGAAATTTCTTTTCAACGTTTTTTTTTAATATCTCGGGTGGTGTCGTCACTTGATAGTTGGATTATAGCCTGAAAATAGATGCTTTTACCGAGAAACCACAATATCCTTTTAATTTTACCTGAGTATGATTTCGCTGTGCTCGGTTTTGACCAGAATGGAACGTACTGCGACTGGGAACATTCCTTGGAAATGCTGGCGTCGTGGGTGTTGTCAATCTATTACTCGGTGACACCCCCAAGCTAAATTGAAATAATTCATCCATAAGTACACCTCAGACTGCGTAACCCAGAGTATAACAATTCAACTCATCAAGTATCAAGTTAATGACATTTACAATGTTACTATAATTTGTTATAATAACTTTTCCACATACACACTTGGATCCACACGTAATAACAACCGAGAGGAAATTAGTGATAAAACGTAAACTCATAATTATCATGGAGAGAAAGTTGAATTTTACGTAGAAAATAAGACAATCTCATTTGAAGTGACCCATGCATTGCAGCCATTTGAAGGTAAGCTTATTATTTTCACGAGTTATTAAAAATTATACGACTTCAATTTAACGGTAAATCATTGAAATGTAATTTCTAGGAGAGCTTAAACAGCTGGGCCGCACTTTTCGCTCAATTTCAGTTGAACAGCAATTTTTAAAATACATATTGCGTTGATATAATCATTGTCACACGAGAATAATTTTGAAAAGCAAACTGAAGTAATGAGAGATGAGTGAAAAATTGACAAAAGGATTATTCCGCGAATAAGATTGCAGTGCAATAAAAATATTTCTTGATTCCAGTGAAAATAAAAATCACTCTTATCATTCTACCGACGTCAATGCTATAAAAAAATAATTTTTCTGAATCTCTGTGTTCCAAAAATATTTGTAAAATCAAGCACGTGCAAATTCTGGCCTCATCTCACTCCACAACTTTAAGATCAGTTGAAGTCTCTCTCATTGCATGAAACATTAATATTCCTTACAATCAACAAAACCATCACCGAGTCAAGCTGCAATGAATGGCTCTATCAAAATTTTAAAAAAAAGTAAAAAAAATTCAACGCTTTTATCCCGAAGCTCAGTAGATTTGCAACATTGAAGTAAAGCACACATGCCGTCAGCACTAATGAGTTTCATTTGATGAATAAAACTATGAATGAATGTTATGAGAACATGGTAATTAAAAATTATCCAAACAGAAACCGAGGAGAACGAATACATAAAGCTAAATGTGAAAAATAAAAAAATGTGTTAGTGAACGAATGATGACAAAATGACCAGAAACTATCCTAGAGTTCCTACGGGAATGGAAAAAATTTCAATCGTGTTTCAACTCAATTTATAATTCTGAATTAATAGTTTACAGCTCCCAATAGGCGACGATACACTTGGAAGCTTGAATTTCACGAGCATGTAGATTCCCCAAGAGAGTTAGTGGCCGAAGGTATATGCGGATATAAAAATAATAAAGGACATAAAATTTCGCCGAGATGTGAGGGATACAATGGTAAACTTTTTTGAAATACTTTAGTGAAATGATAAAATGAAATCTATCAACTCATCTCTAAAATTACCCTTTGCTGTGAATCTTCAAAATTCACGTGAATAGTCAAAGTTGCCCAGAGACACTCGTTGACATTTGTTCAAATTATAATAACTCATTGATTTTTCATAAAATAGAACTGTAATTCTTCCTCCTCGAGCATCAACTCATTAAATCCATTTATTACTGATTTATGAACAAAGAAAAGTGGAATGTTTTTTTTCAGTGTTTCTACATCCTCCTCAGCTACAAGAGTCTCAGGGTTTCAGAGAGAATTCCTAGATCCCCAGATTCCCATGGATTTTTCAAAAAGTAAATTTCGAAGTGGAATTGATTTATTTCATTTGAATTGCACATTTACCCTCCACTACCGAATTTTTTCACTTCTGTTGTTCAGAAAAATTTCAACTCAAATAAATGGGGGGAGCCTGTACCTCTGTCTAAGAGGATCAGCTGTTGCGAGTAATGAGTTGTGAGCGTTCCGTGGTTGATTATCCAGTAGTGAATTGTCACTCGGTGGTACTCCACTCGAGGAACGGTGACTTGCACTGATGCTGGCCGACTTGATATGACCACGTGTTGGCCTAGTGCCCTCGGTTAAGCTGTGCATAAAACTAGTTCAACAGATTGCCCCCAAAATAATTTTTCCGAATTTATCCTAACATTTTTCTTTCTTCTCTCAGTTACAATTCATTGTTCCGGCCACGATTGAACACGATATCCTACTCCTGGATTTTCATCGGGCTTTATTCTTCCAGAATAATGTGTCATACATGTGTTTGACTAATTTCAATGAGGGAGAGACAAATTCTGTAGTGAAGCCGTAAAACGAGACGTTAAATTAATTTCAGTGTCGATATTTTTTTGGGATCCTCTGATAGTCGAATTGGGAGTAAATAGACGATTTTTTCGAGGTTTTTTAGCGGATTCGATCTTGTTTTTATTTTCAATTTCTTTGTTATGTAAAAAACGTGTAGACAAGGAAAATGATAAAATTCTATTTTTTAAAAATATTTACTTATTAATTAACAAACGAAATTGAATAAATAATTCCATATGAAGGGCCGTATTGAACACTAAAAAAGAAATGTCGAAAGTCATTGAAAATGACTGGGCTTTTACGAGCCGAAACACTAAAAAATGTCGATTATCGACAGAAACTGCAAAACAAAATTTGGATGAATATTTTTCGCCCCAGCCAATTATAACGAGACTGAGGGATCCGAATTTGTCGTCTTCTTTATACATCTCATAAATTTTTTTTTTCCATTGAAAATTTGTTGATTTTTTTGTCACTCATAAAAAATTATCAATTTTTCCTACAATATCCAAAATTTTCACAGAATTTTTAGTTGGATATTGGTGTAATTTGAGATTACTCGATTTTTTCAGTTAATTAACAAATCAGTTTTATAAAAGAAAAAAGTTTCTATGACTACTTTTTTTGCTTACAAAGAAATCTGAAAACAAAACCACCAAAATTTTCCAGGAAATACCAGAGGTATTTCTTGAAAAAAGTCGTTAAACCCGTTTCTCCCTGTCAAATTTTATGACACTGTCTCATTTCATGCCTTTACTCCTGAATTTGTATAGCGTAAGAAATGAAATATCTATAAAAATGCTAATGATGTTGTTGAGATTTAATGATCAGTCTTTAACAATTGATGAAATTGATGATATCGATATCATTATCAGGCAACAGCCAAGCATGCTAGAAATAATGCAACAAATAAGTAATCTCACTGAGTTTCGTTCACTCTCTATTGGAATCTCCACAACTATTAAAAATTGGTAAATTCCTGCTCGACTACACTCTCTTATCCTCATGAAAACAGTGCGCAATTATTGGTTAGTAGATGAACATTTTTATAATCAAACGATTTTGTGCATCAAACTCTAGAGCTAATTTAATTTTCATGCACAAAATCCACTGGTTAATGTCAGAACGTTAATTAAATTGAGTTAAATATAAGTTTAATGAACTGTTGATTCAATTTTTTTTTAATTCAAGTGTTAATTATAGAAGTGGTATTGGTGATGAGTAACATACCTTGGTACATCATTAGTTCTTTCCGTAGACGAAGACGATGTCTTGGCCTGATCGTAGGATATAGTACTGCGTCTACCAACAGTTCCAGGAGCTGGTGACGTCAAAGGTCGTACACCAGCAACTCCAGTATTTATTGTATTGCTCTTTCCAACTCTGGCTTTTCCACCGGGACTCGTACCGACGCCTAGAATGAACATTGTCACTGCAAGCCTCATTAGATGTGGTTCAACACAAAACAAACCAACGTACGATCAAAAGATAATCACAAACGAAAAGACTAGCAAATTAAGCACATCAGCATTTTCTTTGTTTTTTTTTAATTTAGAAAAATTAATTTATCAATTAATAACGCAGGTCTCCATTCGAAAACAACAGACTCAACGAGTAAAAAAAACAAAATCTCAACAAAACGATCAGTGACAAAAGGAGGAGGGAAAAACGAAGAAAATTTCTTTGGGGGATGAACTACATACAAATTTCCTTTCTGAAGTGATAAAAAATAGTTCGCGCCTCGCTTCCAAGCAACAAAAAGCATCCTAAATTGGCCCGGTTAACGGGGAGAAAAAGAAATGGGTGAAATAAAAAAAAATTGCTGTTTTGTATATCTCACGTGGCTTATCTGAAGTCGTAATAATAAACTCACTGGTATCGAGCTGCCCAGGACTATTTTTTGGTGCTGCTGGCCTTGTTGCTGATACACGCGCACTATTCTCCTTGATGGTAGCTGCATCAACAGTATTTTGACGTTTGAAATTACTACCACCAGTCGATGTTACTGTACCACCTGTACCAGTTGTCGCATGGTTGTGATTCGTTGCGTTACCTGGACTTGGGGCTCCGCCTAATAGTTAAAATTTGGGGTAGAGCCACCACAAAATGAGCGGATATGATTCATGATTTCATTGTTGTATAAGTGTGAAAGTGTGTGTAGGAGCGGATACGGAGAAATTGAAGATTAGATGCGTTGACTTTTTTTTCTCTCTCTTTTAGTACTAGAGTTTAAAACTGGGAAAATTAATATTTTTAGTCGGTTGCAATGGGACTTACGAAGAGTTTCACCACCAGAGGAAGCACGTCTACTGGGTTTAGGATTGCTTGCAGAAATACTCCGATGAACACCTCTGTGTGATGGGCTTTGTACGGTACCACCAGTACCACCTCCTGAACCACCACCACCTGAACCAACTTGCGGCGGTATATTGCGGAGTGAGAGCGAACTGCCTGATCGGGAACCATCACTCTCGGGCTAAAATAATTTATCAAAAAAATAACGTTAGACGTGGCTGAAAGTACAGTCTCTTATGTCCATAGTAAGAGTAAAAACATTCAAACAGATTTTGGCGTGTTTGTTTTTTCAATAATAAATTTAGATACATTTAAAAAAAAGATTGGATAGATTTAGATAAATCAACCGAAAAATAAATCGGACATGAAAACGAAAAAAAGAGTATGGTTGTTAAACAGATCTTACTCATCCCAAAAAAAAGTTGTTAAAAATCCTCACAAAATCATAGAAAAATATGTCAGTAATTGAAATCTCTATAAAGTAAACGTAATATAATTTCCCTATTAAAATGATGAGAATTACGCAATAACAATGGAACATGAACATGTTCATTCGGAGAAAGCTAAAATAATTCACAGATGACGAAAATAAAGTTACTTACATCAGTCGTCTTTCGTCCAAGTAAAAGATAGGTAGCGAATACATCGTCATACTTGGCTTGTCCCAACGACTCCTCGATTTCGCCCCTCGTGTATCCAAGAATGGCTAGGGCTTCTGTAATACAGAGTTGCCAGAGGCATAGTCACATCCAATCAAACGAATCAATTTGCGACATCAATCTACACATCTTTAATCTTTCTCTGAACACTTATTACTGATTTTAATCAAATTAATTATGAAATTATATGGTGCAGTGATGAAAACAAAATATTACGATCATCCTCTATTCCACTATTTTCATTCATTCTACTCTAGTAGAGAAGTGATAAGAGTAAAAATTTTTTTGTCACTGCTGCTACATTCAGCTCGTGCCGAAAAGTGCCTTTTCGATCACTTGTGATCGAAAAGAACTTTTCAATCACTTGTGATTGA
>JAPYZN010000602.1:0-25974 GCA_030522865.1 Psyttalia lounsburyi
AGTCAAAGTCACTACGGAAAAATATTGTCCGGGGTGTCGTTATAGTGTTTTTTTACTCGTGTGGTTGGCTTGTCCTCGCCTGCGGCTCGGACGCCAACATCACACGAGTAAAAAACCCCATAACGACAGCCCGGAAATGTACTATTTCCGACACAGCGTGATGAAAAATATTGTTCGTAACTCATGAAAAAAGTTTTTGACTCGTAGGATTACATAACTTGCCTTCGGCTCATGATATAAATCTCCCACTCGCCAAAAACCATTTTTTTTCACTTGTTACGAGATATACTATTTCTTCGGCACAGTTAGGTCATTATATTTTGTAATAGGGTGCAATTGCATTTGATTTTTGTTAGAAATACATCAAATACATCAATACATCAAATCTCATTCCTAGAGTATGAACTCGCATTTATTGTTTTTTTAATCAAATTAAAATCATGAAAATCGTTTATAATTATATACCAATTTTGGTAGAATAAATTAGGGAAGGCAACTCTAATGGAAATGAATAAGGTCTATGGAATTTAACGTGGATTTTTTTTGTGTGGCCCACCAACTTTTCGACAAAAGAAATCTTTTATGAAATTTTATTGAATCTTTTTTTTAGGTACTCATTAGAGATATGTACTCAACTGATATAATATTATAATAATAGCGCTTTGATTAGTACATTTAAAGAAAAAACTATCAGGGTGCATTTGTTTAGAGTGACTTTCAGTTTTGTATTTTTATGTTTTTTTTAAAACTGAAATTATTATATATAAGTATTTTCTTTAAATTGAATAAATCAATTGAATCCCAAGATGCAAGGGCGATGAGGGGTTAAAGAGTATTTCAGTGCTAAAAAAACATGTTAAAAACCAAAATCGAAGCTCTGAAAAATGAAAAAAATGATATCTACTTGTCTTATTCCGTTAATTATTGATATTATACAAGAATGATCCATTTCAAGAGAGAATGAAGGATTTTATGAGGCCTTTTTTCAGATCAATTTCATTCAAGTTACGACAAAAGATCTCTAGCAAGTCCTCCTAAAATTATTCGTTTCTGAGAGGATCAGATAATAATTAACGGTATTATATATGGTAAAACTAAGTTTCATATATTGATGAAAATCAATGGTAAATATGTGATATCACTCCCCCACATATTTTTCAACATGACTAACATGTTTGTCGGAAAAATAGAAAAAGGCGTACATATGGGTTTTTACAGAAAAATGAAAAGATATCAGACGAAGGATCATCACAATACAAGGTGACAGAGGTGTTTACCTCTGTATATGAACAAGTTCACCCGGGTCGATATTTAAGAGCTCTGCGGATTGTGCGGCGATCAGGGTACGTTAAACTCATGCAAGACCAAAAGTGTTCAAAATGGAGAACCCCCCCTGGGTCACCGCCCTCGCCACAAAGTGAGCCCTGTGATATCGGTCTGGCGGTGTGGGGCATTTGTGCAGATTTTTATGTTTAAAAATAAAAAATTTACCCACAGAGCGGCCGGAGGAGTTGAATGGGCGGATCGTCGGGGGCAATCAGGGGGAGAAGGGCATATTTTCTATTATCTTTGTGTTGCTCCTTATCTATATCTGTATCAACATGTGTGGCCTATGGAACCGAACACCATTACATCCTTGTAGTTGGTCCTGGATCACGCAAAAAGTGGGGAGGTAAGTGATGTTCCGGAACCCGTAATCCGTAACACTCAAACGAATCCATTCTGACAAGCCGGATTTTTAGATCCATAATCTACGCCAAAAACCAAATAGTACACGAAATTCCAACAAAAAAATGGGGTTCTTGGAGTGATGCTATATAATTACCAACTTAATTAATCTGGATTGTACATTGGAAAAACATAAATTTTAGATAAACAAAGAGCAACTAGAAACTTAAAAAAAGAAAATATGGGAATTTATTTTGTTCAATTTTTCAAATTAGTCTGTTGCAAAAAAAACTTTTGGAGTAAAATCAGAAAAATAAATTCAGAAAGTCTTCAAATGAATTCTTAAATTAAAAAATGGAAATGAAAAAATTGATCTTCGTCAGGTTTATCTGTAAATAATAAAGATCATAAGCGTGTTTGAAGTAAATAAAAATTCAAGTATGAATGGAAGAGAATGCTGCCAGTGTTTCAAGTGCTACTGCTGTACAGTTGGCTCGTAAAGCTGCCGATAATACAATAAAGAAGACAAAACAAAATGGAGTGAAAGAAACTTGTATATATTGTATTGTAATAAAGATGAAATGTCAAAGGAACAAACCACACTTGAAACATAAAAAGAATAAATTGTCACAATTTTCTTCTTCACAACCGATGACTTTAATTATTGTATTCATTCATCGAAAAAAAAATATTTTTTCGAATTACATTTCATTAGATCGTTGATTTGAGTAAGTATAACAACATTTACAAACATATATACAAAATATAATAATTATGTATAGAATTTTATGAAAATTTTGGCTTTATGAGTGTGTTTACATGTCGGAATTAGATAGCCGAATTTGAGTAAAAAAAAATAAAGTCACTGAAATTGACTTTCTCCCTAATTTGTAGAGAATGTGTATTCGAGACGCCTGTACATTATAATTTTCTTCAATAAATAAATTATGTAGATTCAAATTATTATTGATCTAAATGCAAAAATCATTTCACTCAGATTAGTCTTATTTTATTGAATTTCTGATTTTTTCAAAATCCATTCGTTTATCAACAAAAAAAATGTTTTGTTTGGATGCAAAGTACAAAAATCCACAGAAATGATAAAATTTAACGATAAAACGTCAACGTGATTAAAATATTAATTCCGAAAAATATATACATTTCTTTTACCCAATCAATTGGAGAGTAAGCTCACTCTTGAATGACTGGTGCTCGTGCCTAATTTGGGATGATATGGTATCAATCAATTTCCATTGCTTTCTAAAATGAAAAATACAATTTCATTTGATAAAACTTCGAGATTCAAAGTGAGATTTTTCAATATTTTTTTGTGCAGATCTTTATACAAAACAGGCACATTAATTACACTATATATGGCACTCTCATTTTTCAATCACTGGTACAATCAATGTTGGAATGTTAGAATAACACAATTTTTGTTACTCTGGCGCCCCACAAGCGGTTTTACAGATTAGTTATTCATTTTTCAAACCAGTTAAATGGATAAATGAAATAAATAATGGTTGAGCATAAATTAAGCAAATAATCGAACTTTGTCCCCTTTTTTAACCATCATTTTAATCATTAATCATATGGAGATTAGTGAAATGAGAAGATAAGCGATGCAAAAATATTCGTTTAGATTTATACAAATCAAACATCTTGACTGAACTACGTAGAGAATTTGTTCTATTGAAATTTGTCGGCTGAACCATACAATAGTTTAATCAAAGGAAAAGAGTACGTCATCAAATATTAATATTAGAGAGATCCTGACTTTTTCCTACCGCAGTACAGGCGGTAAGTAAATATTTCAAACAAATCAATGAATTCAAATTTTGGATTATTGAGAGAATAAAAATTAACCGTTTATATTCCATGCCAAATCTCCAAAAGGAACTCTCCAAAGATTCAATATTACAAATTTATCCTCCAGTTTCTCCGGCAAAAATGAAAAAATTGAGTAAGCTCACTGCCTCCTCATTGTACTTTTCTCCAAAGATCATTGACTCATTGATTCATCAAATGATAAATAAATACTACTCATTCCTTTTTCCCAATCAGTAGACAAACGTCCATATTATCTTTCCCCTTAACGTAAACTTGTCCTCTGGGCTCGAACTCATATCTGTCTTCCAATGCCTCAACACAATAACTGGGCAATTGAATTCTGCCAGCAACACCCGTAGAATCCATTCTGGACGCAATATTAACAGCATCACCCCAAATATCATAATAGAGCTTAGTTGCCCCAATGACCCCGGCAGTGACATCTCCAAAATTAAATCCCACTCTAAGTATGAGCTTGAATCCCAACAAATCTCTATTAAAATCATAGATAACTTTGTGCATTGCAACAGCAAAATCCAAAAGTTGAAATAAATGTTGAAAATTATCATTATTTTGATTTCTCACTTGTGGATTAAGCCCACTGGCCGCCATGAATGTACTCCCAATTGTTTTAATCTTCTCGACATTGGAGAACTCATTTTTCTCCAATAACTCATCAAAATCTCCAATCAATTCATTTAAAACTCTCAAATACTCCTTACCTCCTAGATAAGATTCATCATAAAGTTCATTAAAATTAACAATACTAGCAAATATAATTCCCACTGCTTTATGATTCTGTGAATATTTGGCTGTGGTTTTCAACTGATCTGCAACATATTTAGGAATGATATTGTGCAACAACCAATCAGCTTGATTTTTCATTGATTGTACACGTGATTTATCTCTAGCCGCTACAGCATTGCCATGAAAACTCAAACGATAACTAATCTCAAATTCACGATTTAAAAACCACACGAGTATCAAAAGTAGTACAATATCAAGAAATATCTCTTTATCATAAAAATCATCGTTGTACTGTAATTTATATTTCTTATCTATAGAATTCATTGAAACAATCGTATTACTCATATCAGTAGAACTATTGTACACTGTTTCGGGGGACTTGAACGCAATATCCATTGGCTTTAATATATCTGAGCTATTTAAGGCATATTGTGGCTTCGTCGTATTATTATTCGATCCAACATTACTGACCATAAAAATTGCAAAAAGTACTGCTGTAAATGTCACGAGAAAGTTTTTCATCCAACAATTTAGCTGTGTAAAATTGCAAAAATGTACAAAACCGACGAAAATTAAATAACAATAGTAGTAATCGATGTGATTCGTCAGACTCGATTCAAAGCCATCTCTGCAGTTGAGATTCATGAAGATCGATATGATGGGCAGGCTTACCAGAAGAGCGCCGCAGCAATGCCAGGGATACCATTTTGTGAAGAATTTGAAGATTTTTTGGGTTGCAATAGCATATGCCGAATTGGGATCTACCAATTGACGTATACAGAGAGTTACCACAAACACTTGAATTGCTGTGGCTATTGTGCAGAATATGATAAAGTAGATCGTCGGGTTGCAGAGAAGTAAGAGAGATGCTGTGATTGCAGTGTAGACGAGGGCCGAGACGAGGACGTCAAAGTAAGTGTTGAAACGCGAAGTGGCTAGAGTTGGTGGATTGCCCCCTAGGCTCTCACTCGTCTTGTGAGCATTTTCCCGGTATTCCTCTTCCATTTCTTTATTCTTGAAGAAGAGGGTTACGCGGGACAGGGGAGGCTTTACAAAGTAGGAGCGTTGAGAGGATACGTTGTCCTGGACACATCTGGAATAGGCAATAAGTTTATCATATGGCGAAAATAACAAATCTAAAAAATTTCAAACTTACCGAATCAACTGAAGATCAGACTGCTTCCTCAGCTTATGAAAGCATGCTCCAAAGGTATCAGTGACAGCAGGAGGAAATGGATAAGGAGGATAGGAGGGTGCACCAGACGATGAAGGATCTTCTCTGGAATTGAGTGTAGAACTTGATGTATAATATCCACTGACTCTCTGCCCCAACAAATCACCCTGGGCCAATCCATTCAGTAAAAATAATTGCTGTTGAATGCTGCTGCGTCTGCTATTGCTCCTGATTCCAGAGTCTTTTCTGCTGCAAATTGAAGAGGCATGACTTAATGGTGCTTGCCCGTTGTTCGACAAAGGACTAACGGATCGAGGATTAGGATCCATCTCCACCAAATTATTCACAGGAACACCGTTCTTCACATTATTCTCCTCCATCTCGATAACTTGCGATTTATTCTTTTGAAATTGAATTGTTGTGTGGACTTGACACTTGAGCGGAGTCATCTCCTCTGTCGTCCTCTGTCTCTGCAGATATCTCCATGGTTTACTCTTCTTTTTCTTCTCATAACTTGCTGTACTCGAAGGACTCTGACTGACATCCTTCTGTAATTCACTCCCCTCGCACTCCTCCTCATTAAATTCATCAGCCTCAGAATCCAGAATACTTGGTAATGAATTGGCCTTAATTCGATAGCTATTAGCATTAGTAACCATGTGTAAATAATGCTGTCTAGGTTTTGATTGATTATTACAAGATGACACTCGTTGACGTGCGTGTAAAATTGGTGATATGCTCGTTGATATTGCACCCATATTATTCATAAATTTATTTATGAGATCTGATTTTCGACCCTTTATAAAAAATGTCTTAACTCCCTTGACAGTATCACCTTCCTCCGTCAAGTACTGATCACCGAGAAAACTCAATGTTTTTTCGCTGAGATGAACTCTACCCGCTATTCCTGTGCTCTCCAATTTATTGGCAAGAGTAACATCATTAGACCATACATCAAATTTGAACCTTTTGGTGCCTACAATGCCACAAAGGACTGTTCCTGTATGCACTCCTACTCTCATATTAACTCCCTCTCTTCTTTCTACATCAAATTGTTTGATAGCCTCGATCATTGCCAAGCCCATATCTACACAACACTTTGCATGGTCCAATTTGGGCTCGGGACACCCACTGACGCAGTAATAACAATCTCCAAGAGTGGAAATCTTCTCACAACCATTTTGCTGGCATAATTCATCAAATCTCTCGAATAAATCATTCAGAATGCCCACTAATTCTTCCGCTGTTTTGTTTGAGCTCATTCTAGTGAATCCAACTATATCAGCGAAAAGGATAGATACATCCTCCATGGAGTGCATATTAAAAGGACGAAAAAGGGACCTGAGATCTGTATTATTAGAAGGAATAGAGCCTTTTTTTATCGAGTCTTCTCGCTCACGTTCTCGCTCGCTCTCTTCCATCAACCAATCTGCAACTTTTGGGGGCATCACTGAGTGAATCATTTTTTCTTTTAATTGCTTCTCCATTTCTAATTGACGACGGACAAGGAGAGATTGTCCCACTTTCATGAATGTTCCTCTCATTCGTACAAATGTCATTATCAGAATGTGAATACCGATAATGTGGATGCATAATTGTGTTAGAATTCTGATAGTCAGGAGTGTTGTGTTGAATTCAATTGGTTCATTGTTAGCGGATTTTTGGTGCTGTTGGTAAAGATATGCAGTGAGAAATTCAAAGAGGATGGAATAAGTGATGCATACTGCGAAGCAAGCGTATAGGGGCATCGGAATGACTGTGTAGATCAGCAGTTGAATTTCTGAACAGAGGGCGAAGTGACCTACGAGGCTCAATCCCTCGTTTTCTGTGGCTCCATAGGGTGGCACGAGGACTAGAAGGAGCAGCGACAAGCCGCAAAGAAAGGTGGAGACTGCGAGGGATGTCGGCAAGATATTACGCCTGTAGTAACTTCTTGATGTCAAGTAGAACACACCCGATATCAGGATGAAGATTGTGGTGAATATGCCAGCAATTGTCGGCCACAAATCACTTGAACTTTTTATTCCCAAGGTCATGAAGTAGATGAGCCAGCAGAGGGAGATTAGAAGGACGTATAGAAGTGCATATCTGGAACAATGAGAATGTTTATTTTTAGACGAGATGAGGAAAGAGTTGTCTGGTGATTGATCTGGGGGATTTATTTCCAAAGTTAAGAAGATCTAGATCCTTCTGAGACCATCATTCGTGGCAGTTTTTTCGTGGGTATAATAACAAATAGTTTTTTACAGTAATTGTGAGTTTGTGTAAAAAAAAAAATAGTTGAAAAATATTTTTTATTTACTTTTCGTGAGCTTCTTTATTTCTGAAGATATTTTTGTCATCAATGTGCTCAATCGTTTTGAACGTAGTTTTTTTTAAAATGTAGTTCACTATTCAATCAGACACTAATTTGGTATTCAAAATTACTGTTAATCAAAAGAAATGCAATGAAAGTATTATGAAATTGTGCTAATTTAATTTGAATTTTTTTTTTCTTTATCTTCTTGTTCATTTCATTTTAGCTTAACTCTCTGAGCGGGAGATTCCTTGAGACAGAAAAATGGATAGAACGGAGTTATTTATGTTGCGAAGGAGTACTTAACGCTCGATCAATTGAAAAATGTTACGGAGAATGTAGGCAGGTATTTTTCAAGATTTGTAATTTTTTCTACAAAGATGCTTCCTTTTCCAATTTGCTACTTCATATATTTCACCAAAATTGTATAAAAATTTATTTCGTGGTAAAATGAAAACGGAGCCGAAAACAAATATAGACATTTTTTTTAAATTCAAATAAAACACCTTCTTTGAACAATGTTACAAATACTGAGCAAGTCAATGAAAATTAAACATACTTCACAAAGCAAAGCCCCTAAACAAGATAAATAGAGTACAATCTCATGACAACGAGAGTTGCGATAAGGAATTCCGCAAATAGTATTAGTTTATTTTTCTACTGTGTGCAATCTCAATCCTCTCACCTGAATCTCAATTTCAGTTGAGGAAAAGCACTGGTTTTATACTGCTCTTCAAGTATCTCAGAATCAAATTTTGGATTCCACCAGGATCGGGGGGCTGCTCTCTCAAATGGCACTGGCAAGCCAATTCCACAACATCCAACACCCTGTCCGCTGTGGGCCAGGTAAGTCTGTATGTATGGCGCCAGTGACATATGTATTTCATCTCTTTCATTATCAGTGCGATCTTCATTATCATCTTGATTTCCAGGTGTAAAACACACCGATAAATTCCGTTCCTTCTCTACTTCTTGTGTCATAGTGACCCACTAGCAAATTCAACAATTCTACTGGGCTCTCAATTTTTGGCATAATCCTCACGTTATTGATATATATCTGCAATTAAAATTTTAGAGCATTGCCAGATGAAAAACAGAAACGGAAGCTTTCATTAAATTATAGTTCAATCTTCAAAAAAATTGATAAGGGCTAAGGAGGAAACTTTTATCTCCATTTTCTGAAACACTCAAATGAGTGATTCACCTTTTTCTAAAGCCGACACTGAAAAATTCAAATTTCTCGTACAGAGAATCTCCATCAATCAAATCATAAATCCAACAAGTGAAACTGCAGTTTACAGCAACAATATAATATATAATACCATTATATCTCGTCTTGTTATGGTAGTTCGTTAATCAACCGCATTCATGACAAAAATATTTTTAGAGGTACATAAATATTGTACAATAAATTATCACCTATTTAAACTTCAACAATGAGTGGTTATTATTGACGACGATTCGACACATATCAGTTACACGTGATATTCCATACACATCATCATTACTTTAATGCGTGGAGTGATTGATAAATCTCCTCCAAAAATAGCAGCTATCAAAATTTCAGCTTTTAAAATGACGAAGAAATGTTCTTATTGTTTCTGAATAATAGACAAAGTATTACACTAACCCAGTGCCTCATGGACACTGACTACATACTGCCGATATGATCCCGTACGTCAAACCTCCACCACTAATCGCCTATGGCGCCAGCCATCTTGATTTAAATCCCCTCCCAACGATCGTAACATCAGTAACATGTAAACGTGAAAACACATTTTACTTGAATTTTACTTGATAATATCCGTTTTGTTGTCGAATATCGTGAATTCTAGGAGCTTTAGAAATTCGTTGTAATCCCTTGTGATATATTAGGTTTGTGAATTTGGTGGGTGTTAGTAAGATATTGTAAAAGAGAAGTTCTTCTTCACGCCCTAAATGTCACAAATTCTCGCTCACTGAGTGCCGCTTTGTGGAGGTTGAACAACAGAGCAGAACTCAGAAGTAGTGCCTCTGGAATGGAAGATTTCATTGAAATTGTCACCAAGACAGAACGCAAGGGGATAGAAAAATGTTTGGAACGTTTTTGCCATGATGTAAGCACTGGAATGATCATGAGTTTCGTTTCTCTCGTACTAACCAAAATTTCAAATAATTCAATTTTTGCTTATTAATTAATATATGAAATTATAATATATAAATCTTTCTGATTTCCATTGTTCCGTTATTTCGTTGTTTTTTTTTCTAGTGCATCTATTAAAAAATTTAATTGTTCAATCAGAGTAAAAAGGTTATTTTGGAATGTATGCATACAAGTTTAGGTGATCAAATTACTCAGTTAATAAATCATCTCAACGATTTGCTTTCATTAATTGAGACATTGTTTTGCATGTCTTTGGGGTTTAGTATGCCAAGAGGATGACCTTTGAGGAGTTTGTGGATAAAGATGATTTGCGATTTGCAGTTTGGGATGGAGTCTTCAGAAGTTTATCTAATAAGGATGAAGTTAATATTCATCCTAAATGCTTGGAGGCACTCAGAATCCTTAGGTTCTTGTTGTGTATATAATTTTCCATATCTCGTTCATGAACAATTAGTTTATTTAATTTATTTAATTTTGCAGCCGCGATAAAAAAGATTTGAATCAATTGGTAACGGATGAGAGATTGAACACAATTATTCATAAAGCAGCACTGTCAGACGATCATTTAGAACTGTCTTATGATGTAGGTATGCAAAATTTTATCGCTTTGAAATATAAACAAAATATATATCTAAACTAATGTTTTTTCATTGTGACACTCATTTTTTTCATGGCGAGAAGGTATATCCAAAGAAATAAAAAATAGATTGACAAATATCATTTGTAATGTTGCACAGTGAATTCCAGATTTTCCGAAAATTTCGAATTAACTGTCCAGACATCAATTATGTTTTTTTCATGTTTACAGGTATTGTAGAAGCATTGAAGCTCCTCTGCAATGTAGTTTATAATTCTGAACTTGTTCAAATACAACTACCAAAGACTGAATGTCTGAAAAATCTAGTCAAGAGACTGGCGTATCAAAATTCGAAATGTCCATTCACTTACAACATTGGGTTATTATTCGACATGAGACTTTTATTTCTGGTCACAGCATATATGTCATCGTGTCGAAATACATTGAGGAACGAAGTGAGAGCTGACGTCGAATTGATAACAACTCTGGATAAATTATCTAACGAAATGAAATCAGAAGAGACTAACGAATTAACAGAAAACTATATTGAAATTGTTTGTGAAGTATTGAAAGCACTTTTCAATTTATATATAGACTTGGATGCTTCAACAGATTATCTGAAACTCCAGGACGAAAAATTGGTGAACGTTCTGTACAGATTATTATTGATGAAATCGAAAATGGATGAAGTGCACAGTCATACTGTGAATTTACTCACTGTCATCCCATTCAGCTGTTTTGGCCCAATTATTCCCCCGGCAGATTTAATGAAAAATCGTGTGGGTTGTTCCGTTTATGAGAATATGGACATGACAGCAGTCCATCAACTATTATTGTTTTTGGACAAGAGACTGGATAATCTTCAGCATTCAATTGACAATATTACCCCAGTTGTTACAGCCCTGTTGAATATAACGAGAAGTCAAAGATTGATACGAAAATGGATTAGGCAGCAGATTCTGCCCTCTTTAAAAGGACAGGATGTGATGCATAGACCAGAAGAGGATCCTCATCTCAGAGGGAAATTATGCAAATTGTTAACGAGTCCGATTACTGAAATTAGAAATCTTGTGGCTGAATTTTTATTCGTTCTTTGTAAGGAGAATGGTGAGATGAATCCACATTTTTGAAATTGAAAAAAATTTATATTTTTAATAAAAAAAAAAATTCAATTTTAAAAAGTTCTCATAACAATTTATCCATTCACATATTCACTTATAACTTGGAGAAAATACTTGAGAGAAATTTTAAAATCAAAATGCATTTGGCAATTTTTAATCCATTGATTTGCAGTAGGGAGGATGATCAAATACACTGGCTATGGCAATGCAGCAGGAATGTTCGCTAATAAGGGATTATTGGGTGGAGTGCAAAGGGAAACTGAATATTCATCGGAATCCGGAGAGAGTGATACTGAGGAGTATGCAGAATACAAGGAAAATATAAATCCAGTTACTGGTTGCTATGAGGAAGTTAAGCCCAATCCACTTGAGGGAATGACTGAGGAACAAAAGGAGTATGAAGCAATGAAACTCGTGAATCTTATCAGCCAATTGACAAAGTAAGTCCATCAATTTAGCAGTGAAATAACCAGCCCGAGCTTATGATGCGAGAACTAAAAAATTATTGTGGCTAGTGTGGACGAAAAATCCTCAAAATTTGTGATTAGACATATGTTATAAACAATTCTATCATCTTTGCTAGGAACTACTCAGTAGTTCCCTTCAGAGTGATTTACTATTTCATTAAGTATTGATTGATATTAACTGATTTACTATTATATTAAGTATTTTTCTAGTGTTACAAAATGGACAGTTGAAAGAAGTATCTTTTACGATAATGGATTCTCGGCGAATCTAGACATTCCTGAGATATTTATAAAGTAATACGTGACAATGATCCACAAAAAAAAAATTAAAAATGTGCTTGTTTTTTAGAAATGGATTAATTCAACCATGCACTATAGGCGAAGACGGAAAACCGAGGCCTGTTCAGCATGTCTTAGAACTTCAAGAAGGACTGCCAAAGACCCAAAAAGCTTTTAATAATGACAGTGATTCAGAATAATATGTATTAAGCATCAAAAAAATTCACAATGTATGTCATTTTAATTTTTAATTTATTGTAAAAGAACAAAGAACAACGTTACAAATAAAACAATTGGCAGGAAATAAGAAATATAACTTTCCAAAATCACATGAAATGTTTTTTCTTCAATAATTTTTTTTTCTCCTTTTTTCTTTTTTTTTTTACAATTTCAGTAAATTGTGTTATGTGCTTTTGTGAGCATCACAATATCATGTGTATATTTATTGAAATCATATGTTATTTGAATAATGAATATTCATGTAATTATTGCATTGCAGCTATGCGCACCCAAGAGTGTATAATGGTATATCAGCATTTTCAATTTTCCTCTATTAATAAGTGTATTATATATATATATTTTTTTTGTTTATTATTTCTTTTGTCTTCACTTGAGAATATTTTAATATAGGATGAGGAGTTAGCATACGAATTGACGCAATTATTGAATTTGATATGGTTCACAACAATACCAATGGTTAAACGCCAGCAAACAACCTTCCCAGTTTCGTTTGTTCTATTCGATAACTCTTCTTATATCCACTGCAACCGAAATTAATGTTTCAAAATTTTCATCTCTTAAATATTAATCCCATCCTATAGTAAAATATTTTCAATTAGGATACAATCGACAAATGTATAAGTAGGAAATTTTACACATCTGTTCTTTTAATTCACATACTCATTCAGTATACATAATACAGTATTGTAGATTAAAATATCTCCTATTCGTCTTGTTTTATTTTCCTTCTTTTCTTCCTTTTGTAAAAGTGTATATAGATGTGTAAATGTATAGTACAATATATTTTTCCCCCTTACAAAGTATAAAATGAACAGAAAACAAAAAAAAAATGTAGGTACAAGGTAGACAAAAAATCATCAATTAATGATTAATGAATTATTTGTAGTAATTATTATGAAGTAAAAAAGGCAATACAAGAGGGCCCCCCCCCCCCCCCCACCCTTTCACACGCATTTCGATGGACTAGCCTTGTCAAACTTTGGAAAGTCAAACTATAATTATAATTGTTCAATAGAAAGAATTGAGAGGAGAAATGGCTGATTAAATGTGAATTAACTGCGAAAACTACCGACTTTTTTTCTTTTCTGAAATGAACAAGGAGTATGTTCTTTTTGTTATACAATTTGAAAAAGCTGGATGTTCGTAAATAGCAGACCCATTGTAAATTGTCGATAACAATGTTGTTGATTACATTAGGTTTTATTGAGTCGCAATGCTGAGTTTAATTGTTAAACTTTGTAATGATGGACATACTGATCTCATTTTTTTAATGATTTATAAAAAATATATTAGTATACACTCTTCCATAATGCAATTACACCTGTGACCATTCATTTGTTGTACTATTCTCATCAGAGATTACAAATGAACCCTCATTTATTCGTTCAATAAACTCCTTCCAACAGAAAAAGAAAATAAATCAATGAATTATTTTTCCCTTTTAGTAAAAAGAAAAGGTAAATCGTGACACTGATATTTTGATCCTTCACATTTTCTCATCCAGTGAACTATTAACTCATTTTGCAAAGTAAACATCGAATCTTGGAGAACTCGGAGAAAAATTAAGGCACGGCTGTAATAATTTGTCACCTCGAAATCACTGTGACTGAGTACGTGAGAATTAATGTTCAAATTGTCAGCAGACCTAATTTCCAAAGTATCGAAATCGTGGACGCAAGTCAGAAATTGGGTTTGCCTACGATTAAACCATTATTAAACCATTATTTTTCGTGTAATTAGTCACAATGATGACAACGGGACAAACTATTGCAACCGATCCTTAAAGCCGGCGTAGATGTGATTGTTTAATGTATTAAAGCACTTACAGAATAGTTTTTGTTTTCATTCACAATTTATTATTTTGTTTTTTTTTTCATTTTTTTCTAAATACAAATCTTCAATCAGATTGAAAAATCCACTCTAAATATTTAATTGCAAAAACATTTTTCATCCATCAATCTTGTTGGTGTCGATAAAATATAAATTGCCGAGATCATGGGAACATTTTTTTGTTATGAGATATTTTTATTATACGTATTGTGATTTTTTTTCTTCAATTTCATGACCCTGAATATGAGAAGCACACACCGAATGGAATGCGACTGTATAAAGTGTATAATAATTATATGTATACATATGTGTGGTGGTCAATTTGATATGTAAATAACCAAAGTGCCTCCCAAACACAAACGAAAACATTAAAGTTTTCCAAATGGAGAAAAAATCTTAAAACTAGTAAATAAAAAAAAAAAAAAAATAAAAACGACAGAAAAAAAATGAACATAAAATCATAACCTTTTGATATAATTTGTTACGCAGCCAGTTAAGTATTACATAACAATTGACTAACGCAAAAAAATACAATAAAGCCTTTCGTAACATTACATTTGTTTTGTTGAGGAATGGAATTAGAGTAGAAATCATTATTTCCACGTTTTCTTTCATTTTCAACGACACTCCCCCATTGCTTATAAACTAGCAGTACAATACATTAAACTTTTGTACTTTAACTGACTAATCAAGAATGTTATTTTTTTTTTTTCATTTTTCTCTTCTTCCTCTTCTCAGTTTTGTCTTATATTAAAGATTCTTAAATTCTAAAAATAACTTGGACACGTTACACGGCACAAATTATGAACTCGATAAATTATTTTAAAAAATAATAAAAACGAACAAACACAAAAAAACAGATATTCTAAGTGAGACTAATTCGTAGAAATTATTATCATTAAATTTTTTTCTCATTTGGCACTAAAGAATTTAATTCTTGTATAAATACAAAGCGTATGAAAAAAACATAGTAAATGACGCTTAAGCTGCTCTTTTTTATAATCTAAACTTAAGAAAACGTATACCAGTCAGGACGACATATATAACGACTTTTTGTAAATGAAAAAAGTTCAATATCTATCGTAAAAACTACTTCACTGTGACTATCTCTCCTCTTTCTCTCATCTTTTCTCCCTCTAATTCTAAACATTTTTCATAGTCGACGAAGAATGGATGCTTCGTAGTTAGATGCCTTAAAATATATCAATTAAATATTGGAATGCAAACCCCGCAAAAGTCGCATCTTGATATCTAATTCAATTGAAGATAGTCTTAAATAGAAAGAATTCAATTACTTTATCTGACTGACGAAGAGAAAGAAAAAAAACAAATAAACACCCCTTTATCGAGTATTTGACGAGGAAATTGGTTTGATGTACATTACGGAGTTACTAAAATATAAACAAAAAATGTTTTTGGTACTTTGTAAACTTGTCAAATTTACTCCCTCTATTCTGTTTAATTTTATCAAACAGGTGTTTCAACACATAAAATTGATAAATTCGAATGGAAAATGAGGGACAAGTGTATTTGACGATTGAAAGAACTAAGATACAATAGAACCAAAGTAGAAAACAGTCAGTGGAACACAGTGCTTAGATGCACAAACTCAAATGAAATAATAATTTAATACATATAAGATTTTGAAAAAAATCTATGAAAATAAATGTAAAAACTGTCTATTTTCCATGGAGAAAGGAACACCTCAGAATGCATATACACATTATGATTGATCAATGATCGATAAAAAAAAAACAAAATATATATATATATAACGATGACAAAAGAAAAACAAAAGAATGAAAAGTATTGCGATAATGTGTAAATGCATTCACACCACTCTAAAGTGATAAAATTGAGTGATTGGTCACCAGTAATTGGCCATGCTCCTAACATTTCATATCGCGTTTTATTTTTAAATATTATTCAAAGACTCTAGGAAGACTATGATTAACCGTAGGCTACAAGTTGTCAGTGTCTCATATTTGGTTTTTCCTTATTTTTTTTCCCTTGGTTCTATTAATTAATACAATTGTACAGTATATGTAATTATATATCCTTTGACACTCTCAATCGTATGATGATAAAAGAATGTCCTTGCCATCAAGTAGTCAACTCGTTTTTGTTTTGATAAGGAAAAAAGGAAATGAAAGAGAAAAAATTCAGACAAGACAATTCTGTGAAAATCGAAGGAGTTTAAAACAGTTTTCTAAAAGTTTTGAATGTTTGTTGAAATTTATCATATTGAAAAATTATTGCTTATACAAGACTGCGAAAAATATTGTTGAAATATATATTTTCTAAAGCTGTTTATAGTACGCAATTTTTAATACAGCTACGGCGGACAGTGGAAGTTGTTCGTTTAAACCAATGGCAAATTTCAATTGAACCGTATTACAAGCTTTTCAAGCAATTCTTTGATCCTGTTCTAAGCTCAGATTATGATAATGAATTTTACATTGATAATAGCTTGGTTGATTCGACAATGTAAATCGATTTTTAAATATGTTTTTTTCCCCGCTTTTTTTTGTTAACTTATTCCATTCAATTGGTAAGTCTATCAACACCATTCTTTTCTTCTCTTTAATCTTTTTCTTCTTTCATTAAATATTAGTTTAACAGTAAGCAGAGTGTATCTATTATGTAGAGAGTGACTATATAATTCTATACATATCAGGATAATAAGACTTTTGAGATTGTAAAAATCATCAAAAAATCTATCACAATTACCATTTACGTAACAAGTAATCCGCATCTTATTAATCATTTTTACCTTTTTTTATCTTCACTTTTTTTAAATTTTACATCATTTAAATATTATTGTTGTAATTCAAATATCAAGGCAAATAAGGGGTGAATTTCAACAGTGGCCTAAATTAGCCAAGTAGTCTTCCACAGATAAAAATATGTAAATAGAGTAAATCTATACTAAAATATTCAAGTATATATAAGGTGAGCGTAGTATAATCATTATTATTTTTTTTCCAATTTTGTGAGGTAAAAGACCCTCTCGCATTAATGGTCATTGCGTTGTTTTTAAAATTATGCATGAACTCTTTAGCTCCCTCGTCCTCCTATGTTTACCACCCTTTGTCATTAATTCTGCCCAAAAATGGCCGAACAAAAATTGCCATTTTTATTTTATTTTAACAAACATATAGTCACCCCCTTCTTTCTCAAACTCACTGTGAATCGACAGAGAATCCTTCAATTATTATGCTGTCTATTTTTATTTTCTTCCCTGTTCTCTTCCTGTATTTTATTAATTTTATATTCGTCAAACTCATCTCATATTCATTTTTTAATGTACCGTCGGAGACGAATGGATGGGCAACTGCGCGTATTGGTGACATTGGTGTTGTTGTGCAAATCGGACAATGAACACACTATTATATGAATTAAAAAATTAATGATTCTTGTTTCCGTCATTTTTGTATTGATTTTTTACATCTTCCTTTTTTCATCTATAGCGAGGCAACCCCAACTCAGTACAAGTTTTTTATTTATTTTTGTCAGTAACTTCTAATCCGTTTTCCTCGTTTTTAGTTATTTAATTTTTTTTTTTTCATTAATATTTACCTAGTAACAACATCAGAGACTCTTTAAGGACACAACTTATCCTGACGATACTATTATCACAGGCATTATTCTTTAATATAACTCTGCTAAACCATGACTATTAAATATTTTCAGAAGTTTATACATTTTTTGTCTTTTTTTCATTTCTTTATTTGTTTTTTTTTTTTTCGTTTTATGAGTTTTTATGTCACACATCCGTGGTTTATCTATAGATGTATAATATGTATATATGTGTATATAAAATTAAACTTGAAATAATCACCACATTTATACGATTAATCAATAGATTAGAGGTGGTAAATCCGTAGGCTTATCTGCAACGATGTTTTTATTTTTTTATTCAATCTTATTAAATCAATGTCAAACAATCGTTTAATTTGTCTGTTTGAACTCACTTCCTAGTACTTTCTTATGTTCTGATGGTAGAAATGATTTCTGATAAGATGTTTCATTTTTCTTTGTATTGTTTGTGAGATTTCGAAAAGCCATTTTTCAGTGTAAATACAATGTACGCGTCTACCTAGCATTTTGGTAATTTGCAAAAATTAGAATGAAAAATAATACTCGTCTTGCCTTAACATTATGTATATACACGGTAAATAGATAACACAGCATAGCGAACCGTCAAAAATACGATACCGCGTTGCCAACGTGGTGTAATTTGTGATTTTTTCCCATTTTCATCAATTTCCGATTTCTCAATCCAATTAAGGCTGGTCATGTAAACAACCCTAAAAATATTTCATTTGTATATATGAATGGTTTTTATCCTCTCCCTCATCTGTTCGTTTTTTTTTACCATATAAGGGTCGACTATTTTCTGTATATCATCGTCGTAGAGGTAAAAGCGCGTAAGGGGTGTATATTGACATGGCCTATATGCTCCTTTTACTCTACGATAACGAATATAAGCATAAATAGAATACGTTTACCAAACAGCACTTCTTTCCGATTTCTTAAATCATTGCATGTAGGTAAGATACTGGCTCTATGATTTCAATAGTACATGTAGAAATTGTACGTAATGTAAATTATTAACACTGACAAATTCCAAAATGAAAATTCCTCAATGAACAAATGAGACCACAGACCATCATTCGTCTAGCACCACGAAAAAATAGTAACTCACACACATATTTCGTTTTTTAATGAAATAATGATAAAAATGTTTTTTTTTTTTTCATATTTTTGAGTGGATCGTATTAAAAGCATCCTGAGTAAATATTGTGATCATTGTATGTTTCCTTCTCATGAATTAACAATGCACAAATCCAAAAATTTATTGGTATTTATCCAGTTGAGGGCCTACTTTTTTGATGTAGCGAAAATAGTTTTTTGGTAATCATTGGTGGCTTAAAATTATATAAAATTATTTGAACTCTAGTATATTTGAATAAATAATCATTTTAATGGAAAAAAAAAGATAAATTACTAATAGCTCTGAATTTAAACTTTTGGAAGTCCAATTTGCTAGATTGAATAAAATACTTAGTTAATTTAAATAAAATTACCCTCAACTACCTAATTTTCTCAATCCCTTGAAACCCATCGATAGATGATGTTGGGTATTGGAGAAAAATATTTGAGCACAAAAAGTAGTGTGGAACTCATCGTTGAGATTTCCGTGAGTTCCCTTTTCAAATCACTTTTTTTTTTCTTAACAGACAAAGGGATAAAAGGTGGCGAGAAAATCGTGCTCGAATGAGACTAGATTACTTTGATTTATAATCAATTACTTAAAATACTGACATGTCAAAAATGATGTGCAACGACCAATTTTGACGGAAGGCCATTGTTGTTAATTTTTCAAATGTCTTTTCATTCCTCTCAAATTTGTCCTGTACTATTTAGTTCTTTAATTCCTATGTTAAATAAATATCTATACGCACCACCAATGGATTAGCGCGCAGCGCCAATATATAACAGCCCAATATCTCCGACGGTACACCCAAAAAATTGTTTTTCAACCCTTTGGCAGTTTACCAAATGCAATTTCACTAATTACGATAACTATTATACTGCAATGTTGCTCGGAGATGTAAGAACCTTGGATTTTGTGTTTTTTTCTACAGTATTTGGTTGATTTTTCTTCGAGATGATTTTCTTCAAATTGTTGACGTATATATTCCATACAAACGGGGACGAACATGTTTTATTGTTTCAATGATGATTTGCTGCACTTTGTCGCCTTTCACTTCAATTGTTTGTTATTACTTCGATAGGCCAAAAATTGGCAAAGTTTTTGAGGTTTTTTTTTACATTAATTGCGGTTTTTTTTGGTTTACCTTTCGTTGAGAGCGGAGTGGTCTCCAATAAGACGACCGTATGAAGAAGTTGCGACGTTATTGTTGGTCTTGTCCCACTTCACAATATGTACAGTGTGTTCAGTACCAGGACGTGGTGATTGTTTTTGGCCAGCGTCACAATGTAACCTTCGGAAGTTATTTTAAGGCCGCAGCATCGTGACACCTATTTTTTCAGAGAACTCGAGGTAGTTAGTAAAATAATAAAGTTCATTATTGAGGAAATCTACCTCTAATTTGTCAGAGTTTTGTTTATCATGAGTTTATCATTTCGAAATGTGGGGAAAATTTGCAGACAGAAGTTTCCGCACAAAAAGATTTTTTCATTATTTTTATCGTTACACTCCACTTGAAATGAAATTTAATGATTAAAAGTGCATAACTGTGTTGGAAATCTCCCCACAGAGAGAAATCAATGTTTTGAAAAGAGATAATCCAGTACGCCATTTTGTACACAACCCTTTATACAATGATATGGCAACTATCAATAGGTGGATATATTTGTCAAAACGAATTGATAATGTTACCTTGACATAAGGACATTCAAACTCGGAGATAAGGGATCCATCCCTTGAAAAAACAGCAACGTGAAAACGATTGCCATGGGAATCACCAATCAAGACATCTCCCGCGTCGCTAATGTCAATCCCATTTGGGAAATTTGTTATATTCTCACAGCCAATGCGACGTAGGAAATTGCCCTCCTCATTGAAAACAACAACGCAGTGTCCTTTGAAATCACAAACGAAAAATTCTTTGCCTAAAATCAAACCAAAAATGATAAATAGTAATCCATTTTTTTAAAACTCTGCTGAAGTCGGAAAATTTCAAAATAATATTTGTACATTTATGTAAATGTCAATTTCCTTAATAGTTTTCAGTAAAAACAAGGCTATAGAAAAATTTGAAGGTCTTCTTTTTCTAACATTTCCGTAGTAATCTAAATATTGTCAAGTGATTTGTAGATTTGCCAGTATTGAGGGAAAAACATACCACTAATAGCAATATCACTTGGTTCCCTCATGTAATCGCTGCAGTCGAACCAGCTGAGAAGATTGCCGGTATCGTTAATAACGAACACAGTTGGTGACACACTGTCAACTGCGACAATATGTCCTTGACTAGTGACAGCAAGACCTGCCACAATGTCGATGTAACGAATTGCTATTTTCTTTATAAAATGTCCATTCTTCGTGAATATCTGCATCCTCGAACGCTCGTTTCCACGATCACAAACCACAAATTTTCCACAGTTTCTCATAACAGCTACTTTTCTTGGATACCACAGCTGACCTTCCTCCTTCCCCGGGATTCCAAACTGTGACTTGAACTGACCGGTTTTATCGAATATCTAGCAACGAAGAAAATATTAAGAATCTGAACATGTTTTTTGAAAATGACAATGAGAAAGCGTGTTAATTTTGTTGGTGAAATATTTACCTGAATTCTGTGATTATTAGTATCAGCAACGATAATGTCCTCATCAGTCCCAAGGCAGAAACCGTGTGGTGAGTTGAACTGTCCCTTACTGGGCCCAAGCTGTCCAAACTTGGACCTAATTTGCATTGGTGTCTGCTTGCCATTAGTAGTTGAGTGTGGATGATGGTAATTGCCACTTCTTGATACTCCATTATTTCCTGCACCCATCATATTGTGCATGTCACCTTTGAGATCATCCCCAGGTGACAAAATTGGGGAAGTTGAGTTGGACAACGATTGATATCCTCCATTTAGCAGAGCATTAGCAGACAAACCCCCCATATTCTGTCCTTCATTGATTCCAGGTGATGGTACACGTGCCAAAACCATAGCTCCACTTCCATTGATCGTTGAATTTCCCATATCCTGATTACCAAGAGTATTTCCAAGTTTGGCAAGTGCTTGTAAATTATTAATGGCATGACTCGTTGAACTCAGATCACCAGACAATAAATCGGCAAGTGTAAAGGACGGAGTTGGACTTGGATTTGTGCTCGTTTCATTGAGCTCAACTTTCTCAGCGAGACTAGCTAATTGCTGAAGATTGTATTCCTGTATGCTGGTGAAGCCATGCATTGGAGGCCCTGGAGGAAGAGATACTGTAGGTGGACCGGCTGATGATGCTGGAGGTGGTGGTGGCGGAGGTGGTGGTGAGACATCTTGAGGATTTGGGGTACTCGGTGGTATAATGTAGGAAGGATCACCCTCGAAGGATGATTGCATTGATCCAGGAAGGGAAATTGGGGAATTGGTGCTAATGGAACTTGTACATGGCATCACCACTGGTATCTGTTGATTCTGATGACTTTGATTGCTGTGCGCCGAGACCTGACTATTGTCACACATCGAGTTCATTCCTGATATCACATCTGGTGATATATCGACGGATTTAAATGCCTGGCTGCTCTCTGTTTTGAATCTACCAAACGACTCTTGCATTACTTTTTCAAAGTGATGGTAGTCAGTTTGGAATTCAATAGAGAATTTAATGTTCAATTTTGGTGTGTTATTTATCAAATTTATCAGTTGCTTGGCAACGATGCGTTTGAGTGCAAGAATTTCAGTTGTGTCACCGTGCTCGAGGAGTCTTGAGGTAAAGCGATTGGCGTCCTCGATTTTTTCAATTGTTTTCTCTACATTATGGAAGGTATCCATTACTTGAAGCTCACGCTCGGAGTGGAGTTTTTCCAATTCGCTCAATGCATTGTCTCGGCACTTTTCAACGATTGCTTTGTAGCTTTGAACTGTTTCGGTGATGAGGTCTTTTGCCTGGTCGTGTTGAGATTGCAACTCACTGAGAGCATTCTCGAGTTGATTGGATGCTCGTTCGCACTCTGACATCTTTAATTTACTTTCTGACATTAGATTGACTAGTTCTTCTTTTTCATGCGATTCTGCATCACTTAGTCGTTCGTACTGATGGTCTGGGGCTTTGTGTTGAACAAGGAGACACTCGTTGCATATTGGTTCCTGTATAAGAATTGAAACAGATTTTGGCCATATTATTGATTGGAATAGAAGGAATATTATTATTACCTTGGAAAAATAATTTATTTACAAATAATATCATTATTGTCATAAGGAATATTCAAAGTAGTATCGTTTGTTATCTTGCGAGTGAATAAGTGTGAGATACTATTATCATGAGACGATTCTCAAAACGGCAGCAATGCGCGATAAAAAATGTTTCTCGATGAATTTTTCCTCTCTGATTATTTCCTTATATGTACCAAAAAAAGTGATTTGATAATGAAACTAACCTGACACGTGTAGCAATAGAACTTCATATTTTCAGCTGGATGAAATTGACAGAATATAGGCTTATGAATTGGTACAGTCTCACTATTTCTTTTGAGATCATCAAAAGCTATGACTTTATGGCTCTCGAAGCAGCGCATAAACTGATGCGCTGTATTGCAATTTGGGCACAAAAAATTGGCACAATCAGAGCAACGTGCCACAGCATTCTCCTTGGCCTTGCAAGATGTGCAGAGTACTGTCATATTCTCAATAGCTGACATATCAAGAATATTGGTGAGTACATAGTCACAAGCAAGACTTGCTGCCCCCTTAGCACCGACCCTCGTCTCCTGTTCGCACACTGGGCACTTGATAATGAATGGACCAATACCATTGCCACCGTCGTTGTCTATCAACTGTGTGTTAACACAGTTCTCGCAAAACACATGAAGACAATTCAATAAACGAGGTGATGACAGTTTACTCTCGCACAAAAAACAGTACTCATCGTTGTTTCCTGAGTTACCACCTGACATTTCCTCCAATGGCTCATTATCGTGATCCTCCTCGTCATCATCATCATCATCACCTTCAATACAATCATCAATTCCACCATTACCGTGCTTATCATCAGCAAGCGCTGCATTTGAAGGAATTGTACTACCACCAAGACCATTCGTTATATTCCAGTCGTTCAACGAATCATTCTGAACGTTATCGGTCTCGTCATTTGTTGGATTAATATCTTCAATCACTTGAACACTCTGGATCGTCGTTACCGCAACTTGTCCGACCTGAGCTGTGCCCGTTGGCACTGCCATCGTCGACGATGCCATCAATAACTATTCTATTTTGTATTGCAATTTCAGTGACTTACGTTCGATACTCTCTGCCCTTGAACTCTCGGATAAGTTTTATTTGTTTTTTTGTCGGATTTATCTGCCCACTTTCGTTGATGGGTATTTGTTTGTCATTTACTTTATTTATTATTTTCACTTGTTTACTTGGCTTTTTCGTCTTCGTTTCGGGACTTTAGGTCACAGAATGCATGAGATTATTGAGAGGCGTCCCAACAGAGGCTCATCGACTCTCAGATACAGCCGCCATGTTGACAGCTAGTACCGCACTCCTGCCGCATAAAATCAAACGGCAATTGTTATTATTTTTCAATTGAAGATTATTGATTTTTTTCCAGTTTCAAGGGGATTAAGTGTTTTGATTCACAAGTTCATCGTATTTTTTGTAAATCGCAGACTAATTTGAGGGATTTTGATAATAAGTTTGGGCTGGTAGGTTGGAAGGCGACGGAGGAGCCGAGAGATCACGAATGGAACTATCGTCATGGCTGCCAAGTTACGGGAGAGGGGGAAGGGTGAAGGGTGAAGGAGAGGGACTTTAGTTGGTTTTTTGTTATTTGGTGTCGTTCGAGCAAGTTCGACAAATTAATTGAGATAAATGTTTACAGGAGGTATTCTATTGATATTTCAGTCCGCGGTTGTTGTTCAAAAATAGATTGGGAAACATGTCGATTTTTCGCGGTAGGAGAAAGGTATGGGAGGAGAGATCATATGTTGCAGAGGAGTTTGAATGGAGAAAAAGAGGGGCCAATTTTTTGGGGCGTCGCAAACAGAGGGCGGATTGGGACTGATGATGATTGTATTTGAGAAATCGTGTTTCCTACGGCCATTTTATTACAAAAATTGATATTTTTGATTGTGTTATCTGAGGGAATGATTAGAGCAAAGATTAATTGAAATTCGATCGAATTTTTCATTGAATATCTCTGCTATAGATAACACATCATATATTTGGACACTGTCGAAGGAAAGAAAGTGAACAGAGAGAACTGAAAATTATAAAAGTATAAGTAATATTTGACAATTTTGAATAAAAACAGACAGGCATTTTTCTTTCATATATTGAGCACACTGTAAGTTGCAAAACTGTGAGGCAATTTTTGGAGGATTCCTATGACAATTTTATATTCCGTATGGAAAAATATAATTGAAAATCCCAGTGAATTCGCTAAAAAAAAAAATCCGATTGGACTTTTCTAGGCGTTTCTACAACATTTTTATTAAAATTTGATTTCAAATTTACTGTTTGAATTTCTTTCCATGCCATTGGATTTTCAGTAAGAAAAAAAGGAATATAAATTAAAAATCTATAAAATCTTTCCTGTACAATATGCAATAGAAATCGTCAAAAGCAGACTGAATTTTTTGGTAGAAAAATTCAATGAAATTATATAGTTTCTATGCAACTTATTCTATTTAAATATTTCCTATAATACTCCTTCTGGTAAAATTTTGTAAGTTTTTTTTTTCATTTTTTTTCTTTTTTTTTATCAACTAAAATTGAAAAGAAAGGACTTCGAAAACTGGAGCCCAATAGAAAAATAGATATAAAATAGTATATTTCGTTACGAGTGAGACGGAATTTTCACGAGTGTGAAGTTGGCTGCCCGAGGCGGAGCCGAGGGCTGCCAATCACACGAGCTG
>JAPYZN010000603.1:0-25971 GCA_030522865.1 Psyttalia lounsburyi
TGCGACATGGTTGGAGAGGAAGACGGCCCATGATACCGCAATTAGGGGGGGGGGGGGAGTAAAAACCCGAATAGGGTATACTTGGAAAGAAATAAATATCATAAATGGGTAATGTAGACGGATCAAGACAGAAAGATTACATTGAAAATCATTTAACAGAAATTCTCGGCCAGTTTGTTAGACGATTTTATAGGAAATACCTCAATGAAATGATTTCTGTAACAGAATTCAATTTATGTTTATGTTAATTAACAATGATGACTCTTTCTTCTTTTCATAAAAAAAATATTTAAATTTGACGCACACAAATGTACTTATATATAATTCATTTTTCACAGAATATATCTATTACATGTACATACAGGTAACTTAATTTTATAATTTGAAATTTGTGAGTTATTTTCAAATGTTTCATGGAATAGTATATTAGGCTATTGCCATGACGGAATGCATTGATGGCAAAAATGTGACATTGATTTTGTTTAAAAGAGGATTCGATTGAACCTACAGGGCGACAGTGGAGGTCCGCTCTTCTGTAATGGCACGCAAGTGGGTCTGGTGTCCTGGGGACAAGGCTGTGCAGTCGCCACCTCCCCTGGAGTCTACTGCAGGATAGATTATTACTACGATTGGATCAACGGAACTATCCTTAGAAACTCATCTGACTCGCTGATATCGAATTGTTCAAAGATGTTTCAAATTGTCTCCGTCGCATTAATAATTCATCTATACCACTTGCTACATTAAAAACGTATGAAGAATTTATAAGAATATCCCAGCGAATTCGCTGGACAATTCGGTCGGATTTCTCTTAAAAAGCGGAATAGAAAATCCCCCATGAGGGCCTTAAGATTGACGACATATAAAAAAAAAATATATTGCAATGCAAATATTTTTATTAATATACCGAAAAGAGGATTGAACAACAGAAAAAACAGATAGTGATTATTTAAATTAGTGAAGAGGACATTTCAATTTTTTTTGAAAACAGAGGCAGGAATGTCCTGCCTCTGTGATATAAGATTACTATGACAATTCTCATGAAATCGTAAACCATCAATGACACAGTTCCCGTAATTTTTTGTCCTCATATTGGATCATCAGGTTGCTCTCCACCATGTCCGATGTATGTCTGTGAAAATTGAATCGGGGATCCGTAAATCCGAATGTTTCGTCATACCACCAACCGTAGCTGCGGAGTGATACGAATAATTAAGTATTGGCCTCAAATTTCTCGACTTGAATACCGTGAATATTTAATCACATTTGATTAATAGATAATTCCAATAGTTTTTCTTTTCGGAAAAATAATTGATCACTGGCGAAGATCAATACAACATCACAAGAAAGTTGTTGGGAAATGTGACATAATATGTTTAGGAACAAGCAAATGACCCTCCTAACGTATTTTTTAATTGAACCCATTGCACTGAATATCTCATTTTCGATAAATATTGGAATTACTCCTCTACTGGGCCTGCTCACCTCTGACTACTCAAGACCGGAAATCGATAGAGATCCCTGGGCCCCCTCCTCTCCCGGGCCATCCTCTCCCTCACGGCTTGAGCCACTCGATCCTCCATCTCACCCTCGACTTCCGGCGGCGCCTCCTTATTCCAAAACTTTGGGGTAACAAAATTGGCTACAAATTTAAGAACACCTTCCTTCAATGGTCAGTCACGATCATCAAACAACACTTACGAAAAAATTTAATACAAAAATTCGTAAATTTCGATAGAAAATTCTAGTTATATTGGATTAAATTCTACATTTCAAGTTTCGATTTCAATTAGTTTTTCATTTATGGTACGCACAAGCATAAACAATCGACTCAAATTTTTCGAAGATTTTGCTTCTTTTTTTGTAACCCTGGCGGACAGGCGTTTGTATGAATCTAGAGAATCACTTACTGGATTATAATGAGATCGACAGTAGATTGTAACGTCGAGGGTAGCAATAGAAACGAGAATGAATCGAATTATTTCGGTGTAGGTTGAGAGTCGATTGATAGTGTTCAAGAATCGAGTTATAATCAACTGCCCGGGTGACCCGATTTTGTATTGATTATAATAATGATTCCTTCGATCGAAATACAATACAAAGCTCAAACCATGTCGATTATATTTTAAGTGTAGGTCTGTCTATTATAATCTACTCGCAATCGAATCACCCAGACAATTGACTATGATTCGATTGTAGAACGCTTAAACTTCAATAAAGCTTCAATCCGCCTCGAACCACCCTCGATTGTATTGCGATTAAATAAATTATCATTATAATCTATCCAAAATCGAGTCACCCTAGCAGACGATTATAACTCGATTCTGATAGCCTATCATTAAAATCGACCTTCAATCTACTCCCAAATAATTCGATTTATTCTCGATTACACTCCTACCCTCGACGTCACAATCTACTGTCGATCTTGTTGCAATCCACTAAGTGATTCTCAAGATTCATACAATCGACAGTGAATCAAATCACAATCAAATCACAACTGGTCCGATAGGGAACGAAAAGAAGACAAAAATGGAGTGTTAAAAATTGATAAAATTCGTATCAAGGAATTTCTTTCTAAAATGACTCAACAAAAAAAGATCAAGGAAGCAATGAAAGTCACCACATTTTTTCTATAAAGGAGTTACTCTCTTCAAAAGAGTCAGCGAAAATCCACTAGAATTTTTTACCGAATTTCCCAAGTTTTCCATAAAATTTTTTCGTTCGTGGAGTCTTACCGACTGAATAATATCCAACAATACCATCAACCTTCGACACCAGAACCTCGGACCTTCCCGGCATTTGAGGCTTCGGAAAGCACAGCTTGAAGGGTGGCTTTTCCGCGGGTCTCTTGCTAAGCGAAGGTGTATTCTCGCTGCCACGAGACTCGGAGGGTTCAACCGACATTCTCCCGAGTCATCTACTATTTATACTGAACACGACAATCAATTTCGGTTTGTGTCGCTGGCTTAACTGCTGCCCCCATAGCTCCCTTCTCCTTATTAATACCTGCAGAGACTCGAGAATTTACTCGAAGCATCAGAGAACTCGCCGAGCATTATTTGATCAATACGACGACCCGAAAAAACATTTATTCCACTGAGCGAAGGACTAAGTGCATTATCAAGTAGATCAAGATATTTTGTTTATCGTTATCATCTCCTTTTATTGTAGTTCTAAAGTTTCTCATTGCGATAATGTTCCAAATCGAAATGATAATCCCGTGGTTCTGGTGACTGGCACCGATCACGAAAATAGAAAATGTTTCGATATGTTATTTTATCTCAAGACAATTGAAGATTTTCTCTTTATTATTACTAGAACGTTCTATTTTTCATGTTTAGGAGAAGCTGGAGTGATTAAACACCTTCGATTTTTTATTGAATGTTCATGATGCAGAAATCAATTTTTCAATTGAGCTCGATGTGGCATTACTGCGAGGAAATAATCTTTGGTTTTTCAACCATTTAATAAATTATGAGCATTTCAAGAAAAGCCAATCAGAATTTTCTTCCCGACCTAACAAAAATTTATTTCCCCAATCGATGGATTTAATGTATTGTGAAGTAGACTAGAGTGTTTATTTTTTTTATCATCTCTTTTTATTGTAGTTCCAAAGTTTCTCATTGTGATAATGTTACGGATTCAAATGATAATACAGTTGCTCTGGCTACTGGCACCAATCACTAAAAAATTCTTCGACATTTCATTTTGCCGAAAGGCAATTGAGAACATTCTCTTCTTACATCTACATTATGACCACTGGATGTGACGGTAATGAATATTTGAGTTTTTTTGGAAATGTTTAGGAGCGAGTGGAGCAAAATAAATACCTGAAATTTCCCATCGAATATCCATAATTCAGAAATAAATTCATTAAGTTCAGTTCGGATTCATTACGAAGAGGAAGAATTGTACTATGAGAGAAATAAAAATTAGCCCGTTTCCTCAACCGTTTAACAAATTATCAACATTCAAAAAAGTCAGATGGTTGTTTTTTGCCTCACTCTCCCCTATAACTTATAAGCTACTTAATTTTCGGGGAAAACTTGTTTTCTCGAGTTGACAATATGACATTCCCTTCATCAGAGAATAAATATTCCATAAAACTAAATCTCCGTACAATCAAATTATGTCTCATACGTTCGACTAGAGAACATCATTGTAGAATAAACTTTCCCATCCCCCAATTGTCTGAAATTCTCCAATTCAGTATTTCCCAATACAATGTGTTATTGGCATATAGAAAGACTCGAAGTTATTCATCGCACAAAAGATATCGTCTTTAACTCTGTGTTCAGTTTCACTATCTTTGTCACAATATAATTCCCCTCTCTCCTCTAAAAATCCAATTTCCTCAATTTTTATTGATTTATTTGCCTCGAAATGGTTTTCTTTCCTGACTCCAGCACATTATATTAAACAACGATGTTTTGTTATTTATAATACTTAGAAGTATCTGTATAACGAGTCGTAGATGTTATGATTCTGTATTAACATGTGCCACAACTCTCAAACATCATATTTTATGTCTATATAGCACTTTACTATTTTTAACGTCTCAATTTTTCGTAGATACGTATCTCTCTTGATTGTTTAATTTTCGCCTCTCTGTTATTCTAAAAAAACAACAGTACTACTTGCTAAATGAAGACAATGTTTTATTTATGAAATTTCATGAAAGATGAGTCGAGGTAATTGCAGTCATTGCTTTAAACTTTCTAGGACGATTCTTATTGGGATGGACATGTAAAAAAATAAGCAAAATCAATGCCTATTGTGATACGGGTATTCCATTGGTACCAGCGCCGACTGATGCTTTTATTATTTAATGCCAGTCGTCATAGCGAGGAAATGGCGATATAAATGATTAAATTAGGGAAACAATCGTATGCGTAGATGTACAAACATATCACAATATTCGATTCGTTCGGGAGGAATGAGAAAACGTCGTGGAAAAACATTATCTGGCGATGGACTGTGACACTCTACTCTCGACTCAGTTTAATGACTTGAGTTATTGTCGATGCATAACTGAATGTTGAAAGTGATCCAGAGACAGCTTGGCATTGATTTTTCCACGCGTTATAATATCGCCCCTTTTCTTCATCTCCCATTGCTTCGGTACAGATTTTGTTTTTCATCAACATTTTAAGGTGTTTTACTTTTTGTGGGCGATTTTTAAATCTTATTAAAATATAGTAATTAATGGAGTTTGTACATTCACAATCCAGTCTCAACATTGAATATATTGATTTGCCGAGGTTAAAACCTCGAAGCATTCCATAATTTTTGGTCCGTGGAGAAAAGATTCTTGAATTGAGAATATGAAATTGACGCCATTTGGGTTTTCGTCGTTAATTTCATTTGGTATTTTTTAATTTTCATGATTCTTATGTGGAGGGAAATTGTCAATTGAAATTTGCCAAAGGTCAGTTTTTTTCCTACATTGTTTTTCCAAAACGTGGGAAATATACGATTATATAATAGTTGTTAAAAAAATTAACGGCCTGATATTCATTTTCACTTCCTGATTATTGATAATTAAAGAAAACAATGTGGCCAATGATTTTCATCAACTTGAAAAGCTCCACTTTCTTATTTAGAAATAATAAGAACATTATGTAAAGCCCAATTCTTCAATTTTTTTAAATAGGGAATTATTAATGCTCAACTCAAGAATATTCTCGTTCCACGTGATTTTTCCTCTCATTAGTCGTCAATTTCGGGATGGAAGATTCATCACTCTCAAGCATTATCTCCAACCCATCACAATGTCAGGTCATCTTATTTCGTTTCGTCACACGTGAGTATTTGCAATCTTCATTGAATTAGCAATTCAACTGATAAATATAGACAGTAAAATAAACTATCATTTTTCTGAGGCGAAATGAACCAGACGTCAGCCCAGTTACCGGTAGGCCTGGTACACCGCAAAAAAATATCGCTTCACTTTCAACAAGTGATCATATTTTTTTCCTCCCATTCTATGGTGAACATTGTAACGAAGCGCAATAAACAATTTATGACGTCCATGCGTCTAAAATGTTATACTCAGAAGCGTCAAAAATATATATTTGAATACCGTTAATGTACATTGGGTATTAAACGATTTCATAATTTACAACTACAAGTGGGTATGAAAAATAAAAAATATTTTTTGGCATTTTTTTTTCCTTTTTTTCTCGTAATTTTATATGTTTAGTTTTTTTTTTGGTTTTTCTGTTTTCATATTCTTTCTCTAGTTTTTATTAGTCATGTGGAATTAGAATGAGGACCAGATTGACGGATGAAGTGTGATTTTACGAAGCCTTTCGTCTGCCAGGCAGGCACTAATTAACGATTTCATACGTAAGTATAATCGATTAGTGGATCTACACGATTGAACTCATGTTTGCATGGTCGTGCGTTTTTTTAAACGGAAAACAGAAAGAAAATTTCGGTGAATGTGTTAGGGAAACAGGTGAGGAGATTTAAATATTCTTCATCCAAAAATTCTGGAGATAGATTTTTGAATTAATAATATTTTATTCTTAAATCAGGAATATTTGTTTTGAAGTGATAATCATAGTAACTGGTTCATTTCTTTTTACTGTTAAGTATATTTTGCTAGACTTTGAAATGAGATTATTCTTGAGTGACAGATAATCATTCCCAATGCGGAAAGAAAATATTCTAAATTCAAAAATTCCCGAAGGCTATTTTTTAAATCGAATTTTTTTTTCTTGATTCAAAGATATCTATAGTGAAATAATAGTAAAACAGAGACTCAATAATTCAAGATTCACCAGAGTGGAATCGACTTGTTTATTCGGAAGATATCTTGCTGGACTTCAAAATAAGACTTAATTCATCCAAATCATTTCATTCATTCATTTGATATTGATTATTTAAAAAGGTCCATTTCACCTCACCTTCCTCAATTTATTGATCGAGGAAGAAATATATCCACAATTTAAGAATATTTTATCCATTACTACTGGATGAATATTTCACGGGGAGTAGGTTAAAAACAGTAACTAAATAAAACTAAAAATCAAACAGAAAAAAAAACAAATTCAACCAATTAAAATATGGTCCGTTTTATTATCTTTTTTCATCGTTCTGAAAAAATTATTTCTCACTATTTCTTGTATCTCCACGTATGCGTAAAAAAAGGCAATAAAGAACGTAATTTTTTCTCATTTTGTTTTCTCTCCACGAATGTTCGTTCTCTCTTTCTCGAAGCTTAATTACATTAGAAGTGGCGACCAAAATTTTGAATTCTAACTGAATTAGAGTTGACAAGATGAAATTGCAAAGCAACATTCCATGACTTATCATTCTTCTTTTTTATTACAGATATTATTTGAAAGTCTAGACTGAATCGATGTTACATAGGTACCTCTCAGAGATTCTCGTTATTCTGTACAGAACAATTAAATTCTCAATTGATGGTGTTGTATTCACTCGGTCGCCACACGCAATCATTTTATTACACTTTCACACGTGTAATGACGTATTATTTCAGACTGATAATTATGGCCATCCCTTTGTTTTTTTTTGTTGTTTTCCATGAATATTCCTCATTCTTTATGTCACGCATTCTCATTCACCAAATCACTCATGCATACATCCACACGTCGGTGAAACCCGATTTTTTGTTGTTGTTTTTATTCAACAGGGGTTTTTTTCCTTTTTTTTTTTTTTTTTTTTTTTTATTGAGAGGAAGCCTTTAATCGGGGTTCAGCATCAATTTTTTCATTGTTCTTGATGAAAATTGAGTGAAGACCATCACGTTTTCAGATTTATATCAATAAAAAAATTAAATGCAACTCCCCAATTCACTAATTCACAATTGGACAAAAAATTTGGTTTTCCTTTCTCATAAGTAGATATCGACATTTCTCATCTTTGGAAGTCCTCATCTGTTGAATTTATACAATCGACCTCAATGAATACGAATTACGAAAATGATCTAATGATAATCTGATACAAATATCTGCTCCAACCACTTCATCATTTTTTTTTTTTTATTATTTTCCATCTTTTCTGAAAATTATTGTATAAACTTTATTTATTTGTACAATTGAGATTTGAAAATTTCATTCATGATTACATAGAAGCGTTCGAGTTCTGATAGCGATTCAAGGACGTATATTATTTTGTGAAAACTGTATCATTCGCGAAAACCTCTCTCTGCCCTCTTCACTGGTGTTCAATTATTTAATCTGAAGAAGTACCGAACAATGTTTAATTTCGAGTTTTACGATTCGATCTGAATCTCGTTTTATATATCATCTTCCTGTACATTAATGATTCTTGTTTTGTTTTATTTACATATCATTGCAACTTCACTTGATGGCACGTCGACAATGCTAGTTTATTGATATTTTTTCTAGGGTCAATAACTGGAAAATTGTTGACAAAAATAATCATAATTCGACGATACATTTTAATAAGCTTTCATTTTGTTTCCAAATTTTTCTATTTAACTGGCTAACAAATATTGCAAAATGAATATAAGCATTACAGAGATTCCCTCCAACACTAACTAATTCAGGATCAAGAAGATAATTGTCCACTCGCGGACGGCCACCAAGTGATGTTCGAAACATAAAAAAATCTATGCGTTCTAAGAATTACATGAGATAGCCATCTCCCGTGAATTATCTCTAGTGCATGAGAGGAAGAACTGGGAAGTTGGTGAATGTGAATGATTGTTGAGAGAAGACAAACGTTAATTCGTTTTTAATACTCTAGACATGTGCCTGCATATGAATAAACGAAGAGTGAATGGAAGTCTTCAGTTTTTTTAGAGGTGAAAACTGGAATTCATATTTTTCAATTGGTGATCATTATTTTCCATTATTTGCAATTATTTCCAGAGATCTTCTTGAGTACAAAAATCCGATATGTTTCCAGTAAAATTTCATAAATTTTAACTGGTAACAAAAATATATATATTTATTTACAATTGAAGAACCGTAAAACCCGAAGAAGGTCTACGGCCAAATGGAAGAAAAAAATACAATTGAACGGCTATCGAATTGAAATATTTCAAAAAACTTAAGTATATCGAATTCTCAAAAAGTGGAATTCAACATTTTTTTCAAATTAATAGTGCTCTATTTTATTCTTTTCCTAAATTGCAGTGATTTGCCAATACTGCTGTATTTCAAATGTCATCATTTCTATAGAACATAAAAAAATATTTCGAAAGAAAACAATTTACAATAAAGAGTTTGTCGTATAAAAATAGTTGGAAATGATGTTCAATTATTTCCGATGATTTCTGCATACCCCACCCTCAAAATAATCGAATTATTAATTTCCACATCTACTCCTCAAATCCAATTTATTTCACAAAAGAAATTGCAAGTGATATTTTCACCAAAAATTCCGGAAATTTAGAACGAAAACGAAAATTCTCCTCAATTATAAATATATCAAATTAAAGTAATTGGAAAAAACTGAAATCATCAAATTCTAAAAATATACGATATAAAAAAATATCCAGTTGACAACTACGGAATTAATGAATGCCCCCCTCAACAAATTGAACATTTCCGAAAGAAAATTCACGAGAGACGACTCTCATCGGCGCCGGCGTTCGATTATTCTCTCGTATCTCCTGAAATGCGATTTTCACATAAGTCCTAATCGAGAGACAAATTTAATATTTCAGTTATCCTGTTTGGTACCCACCAAACATTCTCAAAAATCCATTCGTATTAATAGATAATAAGCATCGTCAGGAATACCTGAATAAAAAAAAACCTCCAAAAATTTCTCATCTCGATGGTGCTGCTACATAGCAAGAAAAAAAATAAAATAAAAGCTATATACTCTGAGAACGAAATATCGATTAAAATAACTATGAAAAATCGACGATGTATATGTAGTTCAATCGAGATGTTAATTTTTTGGATAAAAGAAATATCATAAACCCTTCACAAATACAATTTTCTCCTTCAAATGTTAAACAGAGCGTCGAGCAGAAATAAACAAAAATTATTGAATAAATGGGATAATGAACATTATGGGAAATAGAAAAATGAGTTATGAAGTGCAAAAGAAAATACTGGTTTGTATCTAAACATAACTCGCGGAACGTAGTCGGCAAACATTACTCCCTTCTTTTTGTCGTTCAATTTAGATATGATCACGGCCAATCTGTCTGTTGATAACCTGATTCCATTTGACAGAGTTTACTCATTCAAATAATCCTGCCTCAATTAATCCTCCAATCATCCCTCTGATATCGCATATTCACATACCTTGTACTTCATCCATCCTATACTTATTACAGGTACTAATTTTGTAATTTTTTAATTTTTTTGTTTGTTATATATATATTTTTTTATATTTTTTTTATTTTTCATTTTTTTTTCTCTGCGGTTCACTTTTCGTGAATGTCTAGACTACGTCCTACAAGATATAACGATGGAGAAAAGAAATATGGCTTTGGGTTCATAATTTTTAGAGGAGTATTCCATCTCTTTTGGGAGAAATATGGGAGTTGATGCCACATCAACTTGAATTATCATTTAAATGGAAAATTCGGGAGAGATGATTTGTGAGTCTTCAATCATTTTTTATTGTTAAAAATATGAGAAGCTTTTCTTTTTACTCAGTGACACGGGAAAATGAATATTGAGACCCCGAAGAGAAAGAAAATCCCAACGGATTCTCTTCGAAGAAAAAAAAAAATTCCATGTGAGAAATTTAAACTTAAACTTGAGTTCAGAATTTTAAGAGGAGTATTCCATCTCTTTTGAGATATATTTGGAAATTGATGTAACATCAACCCGAAAAATTTTCTAAATGTAAAATTTAAGTGGAACAACTGCTGAATTCTCAATGTGTGTTCAACACTTTTTCTGCATTAAAAATGAGAGATTTTTTTGCTTTTTCATCAATAACACAACAACTTGAACATTGAAACCCAGAAGAGAATGGAAATCCTAGTGGATTTATTCAAATAAAAAAAAATCATTTCATCAGAGAAATTAAAAACCACATGACTCTGTATCACTGAAATTCCCACCAAAAGAAGTATGGCAAATGTGTAGGATATGAATATAATTTTCTTCATTTCCAAGATTAAAAAAAACATCGCGGAAAACAAGTATGAAAAAAACTGAAAGCGTAGGAAATTATTTCAGCCACTTGGTGATGCAACAATTGCTGGATTCTGACTGCCAAGTAGACTTGAGCGCGCTTTAATGCGACGCTGCATGAGCCTGCTCTCACTCGGTGGTGACAGACCAAACAGATGATTCAACGAATCTTTACCCAGAAGACGATTTTTACCGATGATTTTTGGATCTGATGAGTCAATTGCCGAATTCATGGAGAATGACTTACGTCGCGGACCAATCTCAAACTCCTCGGACGAGTGTGTTGCGCAGTGTTTGCTGGGCTCTGATAATTCACTGCTTGAGTCTGACAAATGACCGTATGGATGATTGTCATCGTCAGTCGATGATGTTGACAGTCTTGGTTCACGATTTTCAGCGAGATCATCGAGATTCATTGAGAAATGCTGGTGAACTACACGATTGACTGCCATTGCTGACTCGGCGAATACAGATAACTCGCGTGCAGAATTATTCCTCCTGAGAGAATTGAGCAAAAAAAATAATTTTTATTGGGAGCATTTCGTGGGCAATGGAACATTTTTGTTCTCGGATTTTTTTAAGCCTATGAGCTATCTAGAAATTATCCTTTGCAATAAAAATTGAAAATTCTCTGAGGGGACATTGCATTCGCTTCGAAGGAAAAAGAACCAATTCAATTTTCTTTCAGCACAAAAAGGAGAATTTCTCATCTTACAATCCGAAAATTTTGTATCAACGCAAAACACGAATTTTCAAACTTACATCAATTTTTTTTCGTAACCAATTAAAAATGCAAGTGTTCTTCTACTTGAATTTGTTTCAAAGTTTTTAGAAAAACGACAATAAGAAAAAATCAGACGGGAAATGAGATTAACAAAAATCTTTTTTCTCCAGTTGAGCCTCTCCTCAAAATAAAAAACCCAAAATAATGTTGTACCTAATAATTTCAGGAGTTATGAGTGGCCTGTCCCCAGCGGATGTTGGCGTAGGTCCCGGATTAATCCACGAATGATTGAGAACACACTCAGCGCTTAGTCTCTGGTGTGCATCTTTGACCAGCAATCCACGAATAAGATCCTTAGCATCCACGGAGATAGTTCTCCACTCGCGTTCAGGAAAATCATATCTACCCTGCTGAATGCTGGTGAAGAGTGACTCTTGACACGCTTGACAATTTTCACCCCTCTCCCAGCCGCATTCAGTACCACAATTACCGTAGAACGGTGGATATCCACAGAGCAGAATATACATGATAACACCGAGACTCCACAAATCGCAACGTTTATCATAATAACTGGTTTCGCCAATGAAAGCCTCAACGACTTCGGGTGCCATGAATTCAGCACTACCAACTGGTGTTAATAACTGTGGAGTTGCCACAGGACTGGAAAGGGAATTATTGAATTTTATTCCAGAGCCAAGATCAAAATCACAGACTTTGATTGGCGTCAGTTTGTCTGGATATACGCAGAGAATATTTTCAGGCTTCAGGTCCCTGTGTGCAATCCCTGCATGAGGAATGAAAAAACAAATTAATGAATGGCATTTCTAATTAACTGTTGATTAATTCTATGATAACAGTTTCAATCAAATATTTTTTACGATCCTTGAATTGAAATTTGTGACATTTTTTAATAAGTCCTTTTGCTAATTCAAATACGACTTGTTTCGGGTCATTCATCATGAGAATTTCCTCCCTGCTAAGTTCTCCGTACCTTTCTCTCCTAAAAGTACAATTCCCTGATAAATCTTCGACTTATTGAATTTACCCACTTCACAAGCAGATCTCAATCAATTCTGTTACAATTCTAAGAAATAGAATTGCCCAAGCCCCAGCAAAAGGCCATTCAGCACACCATGTTTTTATTTGCCCCTTTTATATTCCTCCCTCTCACCTTTCTTATGAAGGAAATTCAGTGCTCCAGCAATCTCCTTAACAATCTGACTGGCTTCCCTCTCACTAAAATAAACTCGCTCCTGAATCCTCCTCAGCAGCTGTCCCCCATTAATTTTTTCAAAAACAAGATAGAATCTCTCATCGTCCTCGAAAAATTCAATAAGTTGAATGATATTGGGATGTCCCTGACAATGATGAAATGTCTCAACCTCTTTGAAGACACGAGTACGAGCGTGACCAGGTATCTTGTCGATTATCTTCACAGCATATTCCAATTCAGTATACAAAGAGGTGCATGTTTGTACAGAGGCATAAGCTCCCTCCCCAAGTACCTCTCCAGTCAACTTGTACAATTCTAAAATTTAAATAACGCCATTGCATTACAAATTCGTATGAATAAAGCACAAATTCACTCGTCGACATTAAACAAAATTTGTATATTTTTAAGAAGCCAGAGAATGCCAGAACTGCCTAGACGGCATCGATCGCCCGACGATTCTAGAACGTTCTACCGCATTACATGGCATTGAACGCGTCTTTATCGCATCGGCAAGATGGCCAGGTACGAGTGAGTCTACGCGAATTGTTATGAAATTCTAGTGGACATGCATTATTCTAAAAATGCTCGGGCGCAGTGGATTTGTATCGACGAGTCTTATACAGATGACAGTTTAGTTGAAACCGCAGTTGGGTAGAAATTTTATGGAACGTTTGTGGTACATTGGTTACATTGTTTAAAAAAACATAAAATTTGATGGACCATTGACTAGTAATAATGCATCGGAAGCTCTATATCGTAACACACAATTTTACGTGACTCGTCTCGAAACCTTACAATAATAAAAAAGTTAGTTTTACCAGAATGACCTAAATGACACCCGACAATATTTTTTGTGCAAACAGGTGCACACTCATACATGTGGTTACACGTGTCTCTTTATGAAAACTCGTAATAAAGGAGGTAAATTACGTCAATATTTCATCATTTTTTTAATACAAAATTTCCAACAATTTATGGCAAAGTAGAAAATTTTAGAAAAAATCCAAAAATTACTAACGAAATTCCGAAACACAAAAGTACTGTACCAAACTAAATAAATAAACTATTGAATATCTGATAAACGATTAACCAATACAAAATTTAATAACCAATGCGATACCACCAATAATTATGAAACATCGCCCTCAAAAAAAGTTCAATATTAATTTCCTAACAGAGGATGGCGGAGTGGAAAATTTTAGAGGAAAAAAAATGTACAAAAATTCCATGGTTAAACGGATAACAGCGAGGGATCCCAGGCGATTAGAGAGGGGAGTGGAGGTGCGCGAGGAGTTCTATTCGGTCATCGTCCGATGACGCAACGTGCGACCGAGTTAGCGTGCACGCAGAATCCGCACGTATCGTACGATGACAAAACGTGATTCCCTATCCACGAAAAAAATTTCCACAACTCCAACATAGTTCTATTTATTTCCTCTTCGCAGGTGCTCCACGCTCCCCCTTCCCCGCCCCTCGCTCGCTCTCTCTCACCTCCGCCTTAAAATTGTCTATGCAATCCTCCTTCGCGGCCCTCAATCGTTGAGTTAATCGCGTTATTATTGCAATGTTAGGACGATAACGGACATGCGCAGAGTTTAAACGGCCAAAGCACTGACGTGGTAAAGTCGTACAGCAGGTTACACGTACGGCGAACGTTCTAGAAGCGCGCGCACATCGGACATGAGCCAGATGCAATTACAGCGGTAGAACTGAATCCATCGGAATTATGCATATCAATCTCATTTCATCGTCTCTGAGTACAAGTGAATACAGTGTTGTACAAACCTTGGAAGCATGACGAGACAAGTGATGAGCCTGAACGCTGCTTCCTGCGTCGTCTACGTCGGGCCTCCTCCTGTCTTGCTTGAACTGAACTCAACGGTTCTCCTGTTGAAGCTACCTCTCGACCATTTCCCTCAACTGGAACATAAATATCAGTTTTTTTTTGTTAAATTGTTTACCATTGTCGATAAACCATCAGTTAATATGATTTTATTTCCATGATCAAGGAAAGCTCTACAACATTTTGATTTTTGTTGAAAACAAAAATCAATAGCGATAAAGCCTCGGCACAAATTAATAAACAAATATTTTTTAGTGAAACAGAATTTTCGTTATTCACGAGATCTTATATAGATTTTTGTACAAATGGAGTTCACGAGGGTTCTCGGGAAAAGTACAAATCTCAATTGACGACCTTTCAAAATTCGATGATTAATGCGGTTTGAAAAAAAAGTTGACGCCGTGTACTGCCATTTCGTCCTGAATAAATTGGTATCATGACTTCTGAAACTTTTGAAATCACATATTTTATTGGTGATGCAATAGAGTTTAGGGAGTTGATACCTTGGGAAAGTTCTATTACTTGGTAAATTTATTCTCGACATTTCCATAGTACGTGATCCAGATCTTTTTTTCATAACTACAGATACGGATTGACTAGCAATTGCTATCGAGAAAGTGTATGATGAATTCATCATTTTTATAGCTGAAATTTGGTGAGATTTCGCCATTAGAAATGATACTTCGTGAGAAAATCGGTGAAGGTTTAATTTAATTTATATAATTTACAGAGAATTTATAAACATTAAGGCAATTAAATATGATCCGATCTTTAAAAATAATGTTATATTTGGAACTATTATTAATTGACTTTAATTTGTAACTCCATTTGAAAGATGTTCTTCACAGTCAGCTCTACATTTTTTTATTTTGTGTATTTTTTAACTTTTGATTCTGTTAGTGCAAACAAGACTGGCTTGGAACTGATTTTATGAGCTGATCGCACAATGTACTACTGAGCATGGACGCGAAGACCATACATATCGTAAATAAATAAATTAATCAATGAATAGATAAATGAATGCTACACAGAGAACGCTTTTCTCGCAGTGTAGACTACTCTTAAAATTTCAAGTTTTTTTTATCAAACCCAACTCATTAATAATGAACGGACGTTCCGAGAGTCAGTGCACTTGGGGTAACTTCAATATAACAACCCAAGCATTTCATAATTGTGTGTATAAAATCATCACTGGGTGTCTATTCTCGGATGTGTAGTCGTCTCCTCATCCCTTGTGGGATAAGGTGGGCGTAGGTCGGGCACATTATGGACTCGTTCATTGACCGCTGATAGAAAATATCTCCAGCGCACACTAGCTCTCTACAAAACTATTAATAATCTCCGCAAAATTTGTCAGCGAAAAAACACTTATTCTGAGAAAATGAAGCTTAATAATGCTCTCGGATTGCTGGGGGAGTATTTAGAACTAATTTTCCTGTATTTCGGAATAGAAAAGAACTCAATACGCAATAGTTGAATGTGCAAAATATATATTAATAATTATTTTCTAGCTAAATTAATTATGTAGCAGCTGCTGAAATCAGAGTAATTATCCATGATTCAAATGAAAAGTGAAATTGCATGGATTAATAGTCGACTATTCATTTTCAAAATTTTAAGACAATCAACGATAAGAATTCCTCAATATATATGAATTCTGAATGAAATATGAATTCAATGAATTCTAGATTGTCAATGACGAAACTTAATTTACCTTTTTATAGTTAAAACATTCGCAAAATTGAATGATAAAAAAAAATGAAAAATTTCTCAACGTTCTTTCCATCTTGAGTAAAAATATTCTTAACCGACCGAAAACATTTCGCAGCCCTAAAACGACCTCCGTCGGTATAATACAAATATTTCAGGGTAATTATTATTGTATGCAAATCTATCAGGAATAACGTCACTCATGAGTCGTTTAGCTCGGCCAAGGAGTGAGCGTGATCATCGTTGTTGCGTGGGCTGAGGAGAAATCGGGTGAAACGAGAACACAAGACATATTGATAACTGTATCGAGTCGAGACGTAGGAGACGAGAGATGCATACAAATTTGCATGGAAGTCCATGATAATCAAGCATGTAAAATCATAATTAACCACCGATCTCGACATTTTTCTAGCGCGTCATGAGTGAGCAGGTCATAATGACTGAATGATTCATCTGCGGCCGTGACGGTATCGTACATTCGTGACCTCGAGACACATTGAGTCCGACCAAAAGCAGAATTTCTCGTTTCTCAAACGTCAGTAAATACAGCCTATCCTTATTAATTCTATTGACAGTCATTGTATGTCATTGTAAATCCCTCCCACGAATTTTGTCAGCGCAATATATATATGCATTGTGATATTTTCGTACAACAGTTGCTTACCGGCGAGAGTTCAATGACTGGCACAGAAAACCAACGGCGCCATCTTAAACGCTCGGGATATGCAAGTAAGATAACGCCTCTCTGTCCTCACTACTATTGCAATTATACTACTATTAGAGGAAAACATTGTTTCGTGGATAATTCTGTAATTCTTAGAGAACATCAAATAAAACTTCACATTTCACGGACAATTCCGAGGAATTGCAATTTTTTCCCCCCTTGCAGCAGAAGAAGACAAAAATTTAATCACCGCAGTTGATTATTAAATCAGAATATGAATATTGATTTTCGAATTGAGCTGAGTTGCTCCTTAATCAGTTCTAAATGCTTGGAAATCTAAAATTTTAAATCGAAACGGAAAATTATTGAGGACTGAAAACGCATTTCCATAAAGTTATTGAATAATCGATTTTAGAATTTCCCTCTATTCATTTGCGAATGACGAAAATTCTTCGCATTTCTGTCAATTTTTATGGAATAATTTTTAATGATTAAATTGCTTCAAAAGCTGTAAAAGTATATTTACTGATTAAAATATCGCAAGAGTTTCGATTCTTATCCTCATTTTGACCATCAGCTACGACTCATCAACAAACATTAATTAATTAATAATTATATAAATGCAGATTACCGATAATTATCAAGATAATGGTGACAATAAGATAAAATATTGAAACTTGTTTGTCAATTTCCAACAACCAGTATGCGAGATTTTCAAGTAATTGATATCGTCGATAACGTTATTTCCAGCTCAATTGATTTTACATTAACATTTTTTTTCTCAATTTAATTGACTTCACACTGTCTAATGAAAGAGAAATTCAGTACCATCGTTTCCGGCATATATGGCTAAAAGGAAATGCGTAATTTCACGCTTGACCTTTCTCTATGCAGTGGTGTTGTTGACAAGAGAGAAAAATTTATCCTCGGGGCGAACTGACGAGAGGGACGGCGTGGATAGCATTGAAGTGTACGTGCACAAACGCTCGACTATGGGACAACTATATTTAAATCTGCTGTGATTTAATGCAGTCATTAAGTTCATTCGAAAAGTGTATCTGAAGGAGATTATTGTTTATTTGTCTAGGCTTTCAAGGAGACCTCGGGGACATTTTCTTTGGGAAATGATTACAATTTTTAACTTCCCGATCTGTCAGGTAATTATTGTCAATTAATTTATGTATGAAAAGCTTACACTCCAGACAAATTCCAAATTAATCGAACTTTATATGTTCAGAATTCATAAATGAAGTTTGCACATAAACGATGAACGCAAAATCAATAGAGTTGGGTATGTTATTAATACCTGCAATTATTGATAAATAGCCAACAATGGTGTTGAATTATTGAAAAAGCTATTGATGTAACTGTTTTCGACTAACAGAAAGTTCATAAATTGATTATTAATCATTAATCAATTGACAATAATATTAAATATCAATGATTATTAATAGCTTATGATGAATAATAATTTATGCATTGTTGGTGGAAATTGGGTGAAAATTTATCATTTTTCATTCCCAGTGAAATTAAACGAATTCACTAGCAGTTGTTCTTGTAATATTTTTTTATGGACGCCAAAAGTAACTCCGGGTTCATTCGTTAAAACACTGCAGTGTTCATTCGATATAAACAGGTTGCTGCAATTATTAGAATCGAGAAAAGTAAATAAATAGATAAAAAAAATAGTAGAAACTTTTTGGAGTGGTTGTCCTTTTGGATAAATCCGAAATTCTAAAGCCTCAAAATAAATATAATTTCCCCTGTGGAACGTAACGTAATACAGCAAATAATCCAAATACGTAACAAAGGACCAAGTGGCTCACTCGTAAGTTATTTATGCGAAAGTTTGGACATGCGCAGGGGCCCTGTTAGCTCCCTTATCCCGCCTTGGCCGTATTTCGCCGTTACCCGTACGATCCTTTGTCTTGGTTACCCTACCGGCTTTTTCCCTTCTTTGTCACTTCCCTGGATTTGGAAGTACGGGGATTCCGTATCGGTTATAAATACTCTTTGTCCTTTCCAGTGCATCTAAAACTACTGAAGTGCCATGTTCATTGTCTAGGAAAAGCCGTTGGAAAATCTACGGACAGAGTGAAATTAATTGAAGGCTCAAGAATAGTATTTCTCGGGTCATGAATTTTTGGAGCATGAAAAAAGTGTCTCCAGTTGTCAACACAATAGTTTTCTACAAAAAGGACGATTGAGATGAATTAAATCTCGTTCTCAAACTTTAATAATTAACTCTGGTGTTAATAAAAAAAATCTTTGTCGGTGTTTTTGAATTATCGACAATCAAAGAAAATCTGCGTTTCACTGATACTTTTAGAAGCTTCCAGAACCTGTAGATCTCAAATCAAATTTATTCTCGAGTCTTCGTATATCTTTTCGAGTTTTCAAACCCAACAAAATGAATCCCAACTAACAATATATTCCCGTATTTGATATTATTTCCGATGAATTTAAAATTCTTGAAGAGAAAATTTATCAATATTTCGCCGGCGTTCTTCCTTGGCTGTAGACGGACGGGATTCAGTTACACATATTCTTTATTCTTTCCAGTGCGCCCCAAACTATTGAAATCCCATTTTTTTTTGTATAGGAAAAACCGTTGGAAAATCTACGAGCGAAACGAAACCAATCGAACGCTCAAGAAGGATATTTCTGGGGTTATGATATTTCGGAGAATGAAAAAGAGAGTCTCTTCAACTGTCAATATCCCTTATACAAATAGTACAATTTTTATAAATGAGATCGCATTTTGAAGCCTACCAAAAACTCTCGAGGTTAGAAAAAAATTGTGTAATTTTAATTAGCCGTTTTGGAATTATCGTGCTCCTAACATTCGAGATATTTGTCCAGGTCAGTATCGAATGTTTCACAATAAGTTCTAAATTCTTCAGAACCTAAAAAAATCTTATACAGTGACGTCTACGAGAAATAGTGAAATTTCCGTTGAAGCTTTTTTGTATAAGAACTCGAGTCCTCCAAAAAAGCATCGGAGAACTCAACTCCGAGACATTCCTTGTAAACTGGTCAATCATTCAAAAACGACTTGGACTGTGCAATCGTTTCGCTTCTCCTCAAACAAAAGCACTAATTTCCAAAATAACCACCAGAAAAATATGATCCCCGTTTCCCAATGAATTTAGAATTCCCCGAATCAAAATTTCCCAAGTAATTCCCAAGCTTGTGCCTTCCCACTGCCAGCAATTGTTGCCAAAACACGCCATCACTTACCTACATCACAAGATAAATCCGTAATGCTCCGTTTTCTATTTACGTTTCTCATTGCTCCCTCTCCCACTCGAGATATGAAAATTCATTAATTCCAAGTGAAATGAAAGCAACGACAATTCAAAACTAGCCCGAGAAATGAATAATTAACCACCGTAAATCCCCACTTGTTTTGAACCGGCTCCAACAAAACAAACATGGCGTCTTCATGTAGCACAATATTCCCCCCTCTCCACACAAATTCATAGCGTGTGCTGTTTAGAAAGAGACGAGAATGAGAGAAAGAAACCAAAAAAATCTTACCTCTGAGAGCGTCCTGACGCCCGTCCTCCCGCTCCTCCAGTATTTTCTCAACCATATTGGCCGCACAAATGACGTTGGAAAGAAATTTTCCGAGATCCTCTAACCCAATGTCTCCCAACAATAAATCGCAATTCGTAACTCTCCGCACCGGTATTTTATCGTTTAATAATTGTAAAAAAGTCAGTCGTATATACAAAAAAACGCCTATCCCCTAGTTTTTGTTATTCATTTACTGATACAACAATCAGCGTCCCATAAAATCCCACGACGATTTTCCAGCCAAAGGCTTTCCAAATGCCTCGAGTGAGAAAAATCAATTTCCTCCTCGTTTTCCAATTAATCCTCAAAACCCTCTCAAATACCAATGAGCAGGACCAGCACGGGCTGTACCGTTGTATATCAGTGTATCACAGATATAAATAAATATATAAACCCTAGAATTTACTTTGTCCGCCTTTCGACGATTGATGACTGATTAAACTCCAAAGGGACCATCAAAACAGAGCACACGACGAACTCTCAAATGATCACCATAAATTCTTCATCAATAAATACTATCACAGACTTTGACACAACACTTTCTCCCCCGGCGAAATGTGAAATTCTGGCGTCTTGACAACAAAGATATTGGCTGCGTCTTCACCTCAAACGTGTATTGACTCTTCCCAACCTGACCAACTTATCTTCCTCAATCGATTCCAAAAAATCCAGCCGACTCGAAATATCAAAATTCCAGTGTGGCGATGTTAAATTCACTCCCTGAATTTCGATAAAATCAAAATTTCCAAATGCCAATCCTCCAAGTACAAAATACCCGAAGGATTCACCGTAACCGGAACAAGGGGTAGCTCGTTGACGTTGAGCCTCAATTGTTCTAATAAACCCTGAGATGTTGATTTTTATGTTGCGATCACACAGCCTCTCGCACAAAGCGTTGAATTGGCTCGGGAGCGCATTAAAAATTCTCCGGCTAACACATCTGGCCTGCTCTTGACGTTCACCTTCCCTCACTGCTCAGTACTCGGCAGCTGGTTTCCGACTGAGTCTCACCAAAATGGCCGACTCCACTGCTGGCCTCCCCTCGATCGTTTTTCTCCCCTCTGCCCCCCCGCTCCCCTTGGCCAACCAGTCGACCCCAGCACATCTGATGTTGTCGTTTTGCTTGGCCCCCGGGAGGGGCTGTTGGCTTCTCTCTTCTCCCGGGGAGGAGGCCGATAGATCGGTCTCTCTTCAGGAGAGACCTTCCCACGTTCAGTCGCCGCCAACGCCCTCTGCACCCGTTATGAGACGCGAGTCACGTAGGCTAGAGTCTCCCCACTCCTCTCGCAATTCTCTCTTTATTTTTCCATTGTTCCTCTTCGTTGGGGACTCGCATCAAATCGCATGATGCAAAGCCCGCATCAGATCGGCTGTTCGAACATTGGTGATGTTAAGTCACCTGAGATATTTGTTTTCGCGAGAATGATGTTGTTGGGTAATGATTATTGCTACGGAGAACGGGTTTGCCGGGGTTGGAAACGTCACTGATGAAAATTTTTGGGGTGTCTCGGGCGTCAAGGGCGGAAAATCATGTTTTCCCGCTCGAGAAGGACCTACTATTAGAAAATGCCCACTTTACTCCCTCTCAACACAAAACAAAATACAGACTTTCTTTTGCAGGTGTCTTAAATATCGGATTGGGAATATTGAATATTCGACAATTGATAATTTTGAATCCCTGATTTGATTCGATTTTTTTTTTAAATCGCTTTTTTTCTTTCATTTCTCTTAATATTTTTAGTATTTTCGAGAATATCGAATTTTCCGCAAGTAATAATTTTAAATCCCTAATTTCATTCGATTTTTGTTTGTAAATCGCAGTTTTTTTTTCGTTCATTTCTGTTTATATTTTTAATTTCTTTCGTTTCGTTGAGAATAAATATAGACTCAGTCGGTCGTGAAACTGACGAAATTGTTTTTACTGAAATGAATTAAAAATGTTCAATCCAATTGCACGCACTTCAGAGTTCATTTTTTTTTGCAATTGAGGCATTTATCCTTCATATTGATATGAATTTTAATTCAAGGACTGGGGTAATTCACAATGGAATTTAGTAGATTAAAAAAAAACAGGGATCCAAATACGACAGCTTAGAGGTAATTTCCCTTTTTTACTTTTCCTTTCCGGTCGGGGACAAATTTGTATGATGCAAAACCCGCATAATTTTCATTGCTCGAACATGCGTCGTGTGAAATCACCTGAAATACTTGTCTTCGCACATGAGTCACATTATATCATTATGGCGGCTCTAGAATGTTCCTAGACTGTTGACGTTGTTTGATAGTCGCAGGGGGGTCAGCGTCCATGTGATCTTGAAACTGACAATAATTATGTTCTTATTGAAATTGATTGAGAATTTTCATTCAAATTGCAAGCCCTTGGGAGTATAATTTTTGGCTCAACTTTTTTAATTCAACAATATTAAATGGAATTTTTAAATGTCTGGATGTCCGAGATATTTGGCGATTGATTTTAGTATATCGTCGAAGCGAACCAAACAATTCAGAACTCACATACTTTTTCGTCTTTTTTCCATTTTTCTTCTTTGGTGGAGACCAATTTGCATGATACGAAGTTCGACTCGTATTGACTGTTGAAATATGGTGGATATTAAATCATCCAGAAAATTTGCTTCCACGTGAGTCATATCGTTTCGCAATTATACTTCCCAGAATTCTAATTTTTAAAAAATATACAATTCACCAAAAAAATTAAATTTCTTAAATTAAATAATAATAATAAATTTTATTATTATTAAATTATAATTCAATTTATTGCAATTGATTTATTTCATTTATATAATTTATTGATAATTTAGTTCTATTTTTATCTTGAAAAAATAAAAATAAACAACTCTAATTCAAATTCTCTAAAATTGAATTAACATCCTCAATTAGAGCTCAACAATATCTGCATTCAAAAATAATTGAGCAACCATAAAAATAATTAATTACTGGATTAAAACATTATCCCAGTAAACTCCAAAATTGAATTGCAGATTTCAAAAGATTACTTTTGCGAATGACTTTTCAACTCATCACCGGAGCTACACATCTACATGCTTCCTTTAACTCCCCGAAACGTGACGAGAATTGAGTGGTTCAGAACAGGCGTATTAGATTGTTTTGGAGGGTACGAGATGCGCGCGCAATGAATGTTCGCCACGTATACCTTTGACATCGTGTAGGATAAAGTGAGATCGACGAAGGTGAGCTTGAGCTGACGAAGATGCGAACCAAACACCGCGATCATACGTTGTCTCCATCTCAGTCTACCCCGAGCTCTCTCGCTCCCCAACGCATGCGCAAATCGCTGGAAAACATGGCAGGCCAACACACAGGTTTTTCATGCCTGTGTGAGCGTGTAGATGTGCTGACGTTCTATTTATCCGCCTCCTCACGTAGACTACGCTTCGTGATTTTTTTTTCGCTGCGATGGGCATACGAAGACCATTGTCATTTGTAAATGAGAAGGATGTAAGTGTGGAGATGGGGTTGGAAGAAAAACAAATAGGAACAGATGGGTACTTTGGGTCACGGCGATTCGGGTTTAGGGCCTTGTTTTTGGAAGGTTGCGCACGTCTTGCGGCCTTCAATGTGCTATTTCATAAATGGAAATTGGGCAAAATTCGTCCCTCGATCGCCCGCCTTTCGATTGGTTGGGGCTGATGCTAATCTTCAGATAGACTTACCGTTAGATATTTACGATAGTCGTTGAATAAATTAGATGACCAGCATAAAGAAAGAAGATTAGCTTTTGGGGAAAGTGTCTGGCTTTCAGGAATTTAATTCTTGAGGAGCTTAAAAATTTTAAGACATAACAAGATTGAAAAATTGACACAGACTGCGATTAAGGTGCACACAAATGAAATTTCACATTTCGGTGAAAAATTCTGGGTCATTCGCCGGTGCATGTTCACATTTCATTGGAAACGCAAATGATTTATTGGGCCTTACATTCTGGAAATTCAAAAGGATTTCAGAGGAACCTGAAATTTTGTTATTCTTTTCGCCTTATCTTTCTTTCATTGCAGCCAGAAAATGGGTAACATTTTGACCGTCAGCTTTTATTTGTGTAATTTATGTAAACAAATTTTTTATGGAATTTTTTTGTCGTCGAAATCAGAGAGAAAAATGTTCCCGGCATTTTGCTATGGTGCCATCAAACTTTGGCCAAAATTTCAACCATCCTCACCGAATAGAATTGTCCCCCGAATTTTCCACTTTTATCTACCAGTGTTCATTGAAGTTACTTTTAATAGTTGTATGCTCAGAGACATTTGACATAAAATGAGAGGTAGAATAGTTTCATTTTTTGCGTTGCTTCTATAGTTAAAACCATTTCATGTAAAATTTGAAACAGAATAGATTATCAAATTAATACAGAATATCAAGAGAATCGACGAACTCATCATATGTACGATGTTGCCACACGCACAAGCAAAGTCAAGGTTAAGGGAGGCTATGAAGGTCGTCGAGGGGACGATATCGAGTTTGGGGATCTTACCACTATGTGCTCTGTCATATGTACATATTTCCCCTACTGTAACGTACACATCCGCGTCAGAGTTAAGGGAAATATGGTGTCAAGTTAATTGCTAAGTTTCGAAGACACTGATTTATCCTTCCTGACCCACTTCACCAACTAATGTATTAATTTGATCACAAAGAAAAATCAGAGCTTCCGGCTGGAGGAGGGGTAGGCGAGAATCGTACGATCCCTAAAAATAGAATCCTTTCGGGACGTCAGGAACCCAATGGCAAAACCTTCCCCCTTCTCTTCCATTACATACATCCGATACATTTGAATTACAAAAAGATCTGTTATAAGAGTATAATTATCTTCTGATTCAAAATTTCTTGTAATTATTATGCTTTTATTACAATTGTTGAATTTTTTCTTGAAATAAATACGAAGCAAAAATTAATCTCATATTCCTCTCTGACTGTTGATGCTTCGAGACAACGAATACTTTTACTATTGAAAATTCTAAGAATAGTCAGGCATGATGTTTATGGCATGATTTTTCAGGGTAAATTGAATACTGTAAAAAAACAAAAAATTTTTTGTAAAAAAAACGCCAAGTAACCATTTTGATACGCCGTCTCCTAAGAGAATTTGAAAGCAAACAGTATTTA